>CAUYSK010114272.1:0-12519 GCA_963575035.1 Avahi laniger
TTGCCTGGGGCGAGTGCCGTGGCGTCAGTCTAGCTCACAGCAACCTCAAACTCCTGGGCTCAGGCAATCCTACTGTCTCAGCCTCCCAAGTAGCTGGGACTACAGGCATGAGCCACCATGCCCGGCTAATTTTTTTCTAGATATATTTTTAGCTGTCCAATTAATTTCTTTTTATTTTTGGGTAGAGATGGGGTCTCGCTCTTGCTCAGGCTGGTCTCAAACTCCTGAGCTCAGAATGATCCGCCCACCTCAGCCTCCCAGAGTGCTAGGATTACAGGCGTGAGCCACCGTGCCCGGCGGAATTCTTTTGTGTTGTGCCAATAGACCCTCCATTAGATCAAATCATTTCTTCATGTCTTTGGTAACTATTGGTATGAAGTTATCCTTAGCAGGAATTATTTGTCCATGGAAATTTTGTTCCTGCTGGGTTAAAGTAGTTTATGTTTAATTGGTGGAATATGGAGTTTTATTTCTTCCAGGAGCTTGAAAAACTTAATAGGCCTGGACCTATTTCAACAATAAATTCTCATCATGTAATTCATATACACTATATGTGGTATAAATTTGGATCCCAATTTAAAATTCCATGGGGAGATATTTTGTTTCAATTTTATATACCAGGTTCTGGATAGATAGCATATGAGAAGGGTTTTCTATTCCCTTTTTGATTGAAGAAGGCTGATGCGAATGTGTGTGTGCATGAGGGCAATATCTTTTCTCATTTTTTTTTTAACCAATTAAAGTCAAGATTTTAGACCACGCCATCATATGTGGAATTGACCACTACCAGTAGCCTAAACTGGACTGTAAAGGTCTTCTACTCTTTCTCAGAAATCATTCTTTATTTCTGGCCCTGGATTTTGACACCATTTGTCTTTTATATATTTAATATGGAATTCCTTATTTTTAAAGACACATTTATCAATTTCTACATATGAAGCTGGGGAGGGTACACATCAGCTGAGGTTCACACTATTGGGAGTTTATATTAATTTGTAATCAGAAAACACAATCTTGAAAAATTAAAAATAAGGTATTAATCATCGAGGGGCATACACTTATCTATTCTCTTATTGTATGCAATATATACAGTATATAATAGGTTATATGTATATATATGTATATACAGTGTGTGTATATATATATTAATTGTGGTTTTAAGTAGGAAGCAAAATGAATGTTTATTAACAAGAAGCTCTGTATTTAAAATTTATACCTTCTGGTTATCTCAGTGTTTTCTCTCTTGTCCACCTGTTATACTGGTCATTGTTGCAATAAAAATGACCAATTCTAAATTTTTTCTATTTCCTGAGGGCCAAACAAAAGTTGAATTCATTATCACTTTTAAGGAGTGATAGAACTGATAAGAAATTGCACTGACAAGCAAGCGGTCTGGCACCATCATGATGGACAGTTCCCAGTTCTACAGAAACAACCAGAGTCTGTAGGCAGCCCTTGCTGTCTCATCCACTGGTGTAGTCTGGCATATAGAATAGTGCCTGGCATGAAGTGGGTGTTTGGTAAATAATTGTTGAACAAATGCATGAAACTATTAAACTGACCTAAACAAGGAATTGGTTGTAATCACCTTAATTAAAGCCTAATGTTCCATATATCGATTTCCCATTAGAGCCCTACCCGCTGAGTCTGTTTTCCTAACTGAACCCCAGAGATAGTTCCAAACTTTCTGTGGATGTGAGACAATGGCAAGGATTGGGGGTGCTCTGTGGGACCATGACTATTTGTAAAACTAATCACAGCTCAAAACACTATCTTTGCTAAGATTTATGTTCTTTCTAATGAAACAAATATCCTTTACATTAAAAATAATAAATATCCCATTGTCTAAGTGTCAGGTAGTTAGATTATTATTTTAACAAACCCATAAAGAGGAAAGGTGAACTTACATACAAAGGTTGGTTAATTTGCTAATTACTAAGATCATGACCTGAGCAGAAGATAGGACAAAATCCAGCACTATTAGAAAGGTCCACACAGAACCACAAACATACTCAGTGTTCCTACCTTTCCCTCTTAGAAATCTTGTTACTGGGATGTAAGCAGGCAACTGATATAAGGAAAAATCAGTCTTTTTCCAGTATTCTCTACATATTTGGCCATAGGGCCACATCTTGCCTTTGATAATAAAAATTCCCCATAGTATCTTACAAGTTTTCAATGAGTATAATTAAAGTGCAATCATTTGTATGATTTTAATAAGTTGTTTAATAAGTGAGGAAAGTGAGGGTAGGCTGGATCAGATTCTGACAGTTATCTGCTAAGTTAAAATCGAAGCTTTTAGACCTCTGTTATTCTTTAATTCAAAGAGTTTCTCATTCCCAATCAATTTGTTCATCAAGAGTCATCTCCATAGGGATGTCTTTCCTTTTAGCCCCAGTGTGATTTAGGGACCACTTCTAAGATTAATATATTACAAAGAGTGTACCCATAGCATTTCATTTAGTGTACATTATTCTAATATTTAATTAACATGTTAGTGTTTCTTACTAGATTATATCCTTCTTGAGAACAAGGTCTAAGTCTTATTTTCATAAACCTGGTAGCTGATACTGCGGTTGGCACAGTACCTACTCAATACATTTTTGTTAAGTGAATACATGATGTCCCACCCACACCTCACTTGGTGGTCATGAGCAGAAGCCTTTGAGAATCCAGCAGCACAAGAAAACATTTTCCTCTTGAGTTCATCCCTTCCCTATATCAAGGAACGCTCTTGAAGTGTTTTTCTGTGTGAGCTGGATGGATTCAAATTAATATAGCTAGAATAATATCACAGTGCAGCTAGTCAAAAGTTAACATTAGTATAACAAAGGAAAACTGGATCCCCATTTTTAAACACTCATTTTCTTCTTGCTAAAAATACTGAAATATATTGTTAAAGACCAAATATTGGAACACTTAACATTTGACTTGCTAGCTGTTCTGTTTCTTCTTCAAATTTTCCTCTAAGAGGTGGCAGAGAGAAAAATAAGTTTTATATTGGAATTTCTTTCATTTAATCAGTTAATGACATGGAATCAGTCCCTTTTACCAAAGTGGGTGGGTGAATCTCTTCTCTGTCACCTTCTGGTTGGTGATACTAAAACTTATAGGGAGGTGGGAAGGGTGGGAAGGAATAGGAGGTCCAGAGACACAACCAGGGATTTCAGTAAATCCAGACCTGGGCCAGGCACACAGCTTCTCTGGCTTCATTGTCTTCATCTAATAATCAGGGTCTTGATATAGACTATCTTTTCCAGTTTTAGCATCCTGTTCTTTCTGGATCCTGACCCAATTCTGCCATCTCTTGCCTGTCATCACCAACAGATACAGGGAAATCCTACAGCTGCAAGGCCTCCACTGGGCCTGGAATACAGACGCAGTCAGAGACAAAGTTTGGGCTACTGCATCTGCACAGTCTGGTGCCATCGGGATCCTCCATGTCTACACCCTGTATGGGAATGCAGGGTTCTCAAATACCGGCATGTTTGTGGAGTATGCTTGTGTCAGGTGGTAGGGGTAAGCGGTGGAAGAGTGATACACAGCAGGGAAGGAGAAAGACAAGGGTAGAATACAGTTTGATTATCATGATGCTTACCATCTAATAATCTAACAATTATTAAATGCTTATTATATACCAGGCGCTGTGCTATGACCTTCCACCTCCAAATTAAATCTTCAAAATAAATCTATGAGTTAGGCATTATTTCAGGTCCATCATATAGATGAAGAAATTGAGCCTCAGGAACATGAAGTAACTTGTCGAGTTCACACAGATTTTAAGTTGTGTCAATGGTAAACCCCGGCAGTCTAATTACAGGGGCCAATGGACTCATAACTGTTGACCTCTAATGAGTTTCTTATTTTTACTATTTAAAGAGAAATAAACAAATAAAACACAGAGGGAGGGAGGATCTGATGAATTTCCACATTCTCAGTGTAGGTAGCAGGACCTGCTCCAAGGAAGAACCGTTATCTTTGTGATTCGTGGAGCAGTACCTGCACCTGTGGAGAGCCCTGGGTGTGAGACAGAGTCAGAGAGCTATATCAGCAATGTAAACAGTAACAATATAAAATCTGATATTCTTCTATTTCTATAATTTCTGCCATATACATAAAATTGAAGTAAAAGATAATTCTGCAGGAACCTAATTTTAAAACATCAATTTCTCAGTGGTCACTTTAAAGCACAATATGTCTGCCTTTCTTAGTTGAGTATAAGAATTTGCAAATGCTGTATTCTGCATTCTCTATAATTTAATGCCTTTATCAAATTTAATTTGATGACACATGGATTTGTTATTCATTCATTTATTCAACAAACATTTATTGAATGTTTTCTGTGTGTCATGCACTGTTCCAAGCCCTAAAAAAAAAGTTATAAAAAATACAAATTATCTAGCCCCATGGAGTTTATGCTAATATTAAAAGATCTGAAGTTTCATCACTCTGAATTTACTTATCGCCCAAATACTGGCAGGGAGTGGAATGATGTGACCTTGGTTGTTAGGATTGGCGGGGGCTACATGAGGAAGATTCTTACCTAAAATCTGAAAGAAGCTTCCCTATTCCCCACCCTCATATAGGAATTTCTTGGCCAATAACCTAGAATAGAGAGAAAACACAGAGCAGCTAAATCTGCTGAGTCAACAATCCATGGCTGAGGAAGGAGTACTTGGAGAGAAAAGCTGACTTTTCTATTTTTCTTCTCTTCAATATCATCATGGCCAGAATGAATTTCTTAGGTAAAGCATGTATAGTATCAAGACACTATGTGAGACAAGACAGTCACATTGGACCACACAATGGGGATGGTCTTTAATATGCTTGTATTACAAGAAATGCTTGATGTTGTATGGTTTTCTTCTATATGTTTAATGGACCCACTTCATCTTTCTCTAGGGTTCCATGAAGTTCTAGGGCCTGCTACCACATGGCTTGAGCACTGTAGAAAATAGCAGGGCATGAATAGTTTAAGATGGGGATTTCTGGGCATGGCTGAGTATATTTTCTGGAATTAAATCCTTGGTTGTTTTCATTTTACAAAATTAAAACACAGATATAAACCATGTTATTTTATCAGGAAACATTTCATTGTCAAGATGTAAGTAGTCACTGAGAGAATGTCCAGAGCCTGGATTTTAATATTCCTTGGTTTCTATTAGGATCTCTGTGATTTTGAAGTGCTACAGGGACAAAAGTCAAAGACAAAAAATATTTTAACACTCATTTCATTTCTTTGGAGATTTATGATGATTTCTTAATGGGATATGAGCCTATAACTAACCTTTATTTAGTCACTTAATATTTTCCTCCAATTGTAATGGGTGGTTACATTTTGTAAAATCATAGATTTGGAAGGTAACTTAGACGTTTTATAGATGTATGTAAGCTTGAAGTCTCTGAGTGTCCTTGGCCAACGCTTAAGGTTTTAAGTCACTGATTCTAGTAAATGTAAGCTATATATGAAGGCTAGTGTTTCTTTTTGTGTATATATTTTTGTTATTAAAGAAATTATTCAATTATGTTAATATATCTGAAGGTTACTTCTACTATTGCTGTTTTGTCTTCCCGAGCTCCTCATAAAACTATATGTCTATTTTTATGTGAGAGTTCTTCCTTCATCTGAAGAAAGGTTGTTTTGCTTTTTTTTTTTCCCCAGCTAGAGGGCAGTGGCCTCGTCAGAGCTCACTGCAACCTCAAACATCTGGGCTCAAACGATCCTCCTGCCTCAGCTTCCCAAGTAGCTGAGACTACGGGCATGTGTCAAGATGCCCGGCTAATTTTTCTATGCTTTTTAGTAGAGATGGGGTCTCCCTCTTGCTCAGGCTGTTCTTGAACTCCTAAATTTAAGCGATCCTCCCTCCTTGTCCTCCCAGTGTGCTAGGATTACAGGCCCAGCCAAAAGCTTTTCTAAACATTGTAGTTTTCATGATACCTGTCCTTTTAATTAATGCCATTTTGTTCAACAATTAAAACATATTTTTTAATACTCTGTCTAGGTTCTAGAATCAGAGAGTAAAATGCCTGGAATCCTAAGAACCCCAAACCATTATTGTAAACATCTTCCTGCTGCCTGTATGTTTTGTTTTAGAACAACCAATAGACTTGCTGAGATTATATAATATCATACTATGGAACTCTTCTCTATCCTGGATTTATGGTTTACATCAATATGTGGGATCAGATGATAAAATAGTCTATAGAAGCCAAGTATTCAACTTTGATTTCATAAATCCTTAGTCTGCATTTTGGAGTACACACAAGGAATGAAGACTAGAAAATGATACTGTGATCTCCATCCCCTCTAGCACTCCTGTGGCACTTCTGTGCACAGTCTTGGACTAGAAACTACTGGGGACTCAAAAGAAATAAAGAACACCTGCCATTGAGAAACATGTAATCCCCTTAAGAAGTCATAGCAACCTAGAGGACATTACACTAAGTGGAATGAACGACAAATGCTGTATCATCTCACTTATATTTGGAATCTGAAAAGTCAAACTCATAGAAATAGAAAGTTTAGTGGTAGTTACTAAGGGCTTGGAGAGTGGGGGAAATGAGGACATATTGATCAAAGGGTACAGACTTTCAGTTATAAGATGAACCAATTCAGGCAATCTAATGTACAACATAGGCGGTGCTTGATGTGTTAATTAACTTGATTTTGATAATCATTACACAATGTGAAAATGCTCCTCCACTCACCATGGGACTATATCCCAATAAACTCATTGTCAGTTGAAAGTATCATAAGTTAAAAACTCATTTAATACACCTAACTTACCAGATGTCATAGCTTAGCCTTGTCTGCCTTAAACATGCTCAGAACACTTACATTAGCCTACAGTTGGGCAAAATCATCTAACACAAAGCCTATTTCATAATAATGTTGAATATATCATGTAATTTATTGAATTCTGAGCAGAAAATGTAAAATAGAATGGTTTTATGGGTGCCATAAAGAATGTGTTTTGCTTTTGTACCATCATAAAGTCAAAAAATTATAAATCAAATCACTGTAATTTGGGGACTGTATACATACATTAAATCATCATGTTGTACACCTTGAATATATATAGTTTTTTTAAAAAGTCATGGCAGATGGTCATTAAATAAAGAACAAATATATGGAACATTTCTTCGACATCAACTTTTGTGATTATGTGTGTGTGTGTGTGTGTGTGCACACACGCGTGGTTATAGAAATAAATGTGACAGAGTTTTTTGGAAAATTATTCCTAGGAGAGGTGGCATGTAAGTTTACTAGTTTGATTACTTTAAAATATATACCATCTAAAAGAAGAATACTAATGTCTGGTATTTAAACATTTATATCCCCTCAATTCCAGTAAAGTATGGGATTTTGTTGTATCTTCATGATTTATGTGCTTTGAATTTCACGTATTAATATAAAAGAGAAGCAATGTAGGGAGCATACACAATGCAGAGTCTTAATGTTGAATTATCTTCCATTCCTTCCCTTCCTCTATCCGTCTAGCTCAGACTTCTTGTTCTCTCTATGGTCACCTAAATAATTGTGAAAGGTAGCACCTCATGAATACAAATGTCATTTTCATTTTTGCATTTGTAGTTATGCTTCTTCCTTTCTCAAATCCATGGCCATAACTCTAAACTCCAGTTGGTACCAGAGGTAGTAAGGAGTAGTATTAATAATAGATTATTATGCTTCATGAAGGACTCACAAACCCTATAGTTTGTGGCTTACTCTTCGATCTCTTTTTACATATTTACCTAAATATTGATTTAGATAAGTTTTGGTTGATTGATGACTACACATGTGACTTTGCGGTTTTGTTTCCTGCATGCCTTCTCTTGACTTATAGGAGAAATATGTCCAGAGCAAGAGCTTCAGTGTAATAATGAAAAATAAATGAATTACCACAAAAACACATACACTCACCAAAATCTGAAAAATTTCCAGATGGTTGAGAAATTAAAAGTAGAGCAGATTCTACTAAGTGAGGTATCCCAAGATTGGAAAAACAAGCACCACATGTACTCACCATCAAATTGGTATTAACGGATCAACACATAAGTGCATATATAAGAATAACGTCTATTAGATATTGGGCAGGGGGGAGGGGGGAGGAGGGAGGAGGGGACGGGTATATGTGTACACAAAGAGTGCAATGTGCACCACGCAATGGGATGGACTGAGGGGGGGAGGGGGGGCAAGGGCAACACACATAACCTAAACATCTGTACCCTCATATTATGCTGAAATAAAAAAAAAAAGAATTCTTATGTTTTACATATGAATTAATAAGAATTATATATTTTTGACATAGCCTTATGTTCTTATACCTACAGAAGAAATAATAAAACTTCCCAAGTTAGATTTTCTGATAATTTACTTCAAGACTGCAAAAGATCAATACTACAATACTTAAAAATGGGGTACCGACTCCATTAAAAGTATACAAATAGTACACAATTTATTATTGACTTTAGTTGGGTGTTTTTAATGTATGAATGAAGGAGTTTTATATTTAGCTATCAAATTTTTTATTGACAATACAGCTTAAATGTGCATTTCACACTACGTTCTTCATAAAACAATGTATCCCCTTTTCTCTTTCCCAGTTTGGGCTTCTAACAAGGTTTTTGGCACTTTAATTCATTAATTGTGGCAGACATTTTTAAATAATTAGATATGAATCTAAAAGCTCATATGTGTGCACACTTGTGTATATGTTTGCCACTAATGGAAATAATGAGTTATTGTAATACTTATTTCCATACTAAAATTTTTTTATTTTATATCAATATATTTATATATTCTCTATAGCTTTTAAAGTTTTGCATGCCTTAACACTCCAAATTAGTGTTGGTGCCTTAGGTCTTGGGGGAGATACACTTCATGCACTTACCACTTTCTTCTGGCAGTAAAAAGTAATTACTGTTATATAAGCTGCTAAATACACTATTTCCAAATTTCGACTATACGATTTGACACAATTAAAACACATTATAAAGTTAGCCTTAATATATTAGTATTTTGGAAGTTCGGCCTTTTTATTAGCCAAAGTCAGAATAAAAATGGTTTACAAGAACTCTAATAATTACTTATAGATTTAAACACATTCTTTCAGGTCAAACAATGTTTACATATTGTTATTGATCATGACAACTCAAAAATACTTGCTTTTAGAAAATTATTATTTTTTTTTTTTGGTAGCATCATAGATTGCTGAGCTCATCTCCAGAGATTTTAATTCAGTAGGTGTGAGTTAGAGTTTGAGAATTTGCACCTCTAACCAGTTCCCACTGCAGTGAATTCTTCAATCTATACATCATAATGAACCAAATCCTTTTATACTGCTGTAATACAGAGATTTTGTTTTATCTAAAGGCAATTATCTCGAAATTACCTTTTATGGTTATTCTGTATTCCCCTTGATAATTAAACTGCTAGTTTTTCTGTTCATAGCCCTATGTCTGGCAGAAAAACTTTCCATTTCTTATTTGATACTTGTAATCCACTGTGGGATGAGAAACAAGATAACTAAGCTAGCTGAAACGGGATACAAGAATAAGCCTCCCGTTTTAAGTCTCGTGGCTTTAACAGACCCTCTATGGACACGATGAAAGAGGGAGCCTTTGCACTTCTTGTTTGTGGGCTTGTTTGCCTTGGCTATAGTGGCTGAAATTTTCACTGAGGTCAAGTGCTATATAAATTACAATAATTTGCTATGCGAATGAATTTCCTTTGAGGTCAGATGGGCTAATAAGGGAAATCCTTCTACCTTATAGTACTTGTTTTGGAACGAGGTTATTTTTGGAGCAATCAAAACACAGGCTTTGGGGTTCAACAGCTCTACATACAAGCCTCAGCTCTGCCACTTACTGTCACCTAAGATGCTTCGAATTACTGAACTTCAATGATCTCACCTGAGGCCTACCTAGGATGATACTGGAAGCTAACCATAGAGCTACTGTAAGGATTAAGTGACATAATGTAGTAACTGTATTGCAAATAGCCAATGGGCACCCATGATAACTAATGAAAAAGAATCTTATAATGATAATGAATTTTTTATTATAGTAGTGATATGTATACCCATACTTTAAAATTTATCTATGATGTATTTTCTACCTTGCTTATACAAGTTAAAACAGTATCAAATGAGTCATCACACGTCAGTAGTAAAACTGAGAAAGCCTGTGATTCTTATAGTAATTAATATATTTAAAGAAAATAAATTGGTCATTTTGTTCTTCAGGGAGCTGAATAACTCCACTGAGGCTTATTTACTGCAATTGTATAATGGGTTGTAATCGATAACTATGGAAGATTGATTCTGACTAATTTGCTAAATTAATTTATATATTTTGGAATTGGTAGCCATACCTATCAGGTCACTATTCCTCCTTCATTGACTTTTCTTAAAAAAATATAATTAGGAAGATATTTTTGTGAGGAAATGTATAGCTTTGATCTAGCCTATATCCTTGATTTAAAGTAAAGCTTTCTTTCAAATTGTCGATAGTGGAAGTAGTTTGAAAGTTGTACAGCTTTACTATACAATCTGAACTCTACAGCACCCCCCAAAATGGAATGCTCACATGCCATGCTTAAATTCCATTTGACGATATGGTATGCCATTCTTTCTCAGCACAATATAGTCATTTTAAGGAATTGTAAGCTTGACACCTGATTTCACTTTAACAGCACCTGCCCGGAGCATAACTAGCAGTCCATTTTTAAAAAAGGACTTCTACACTGCACAGATGGCATTCTTCATACCAGACAAGGAACGATGTGTGTTGGAAACCAGCCAAACTGTCTGCCAAAAATTGTGTTTCAAGACAGACATCTGAATGGAAGGAAAATTTTCCTTTTTCCTCCAAACCATATATGAACATCTGTTAAAACCTGTTCTTAACTTTTCTTTCTACTTACTCTCTTCTGACTTTGTATGCTATTAGTGCAATTTCAAAGATCATAACCAAATTTTTTTTTTGGTGTGTGATACCTACACACTGCCTATTAAAAAAACGTTCTAGGGCTCCATTTTCCAGCTATATTAATTTAGATGTACAGGTATTTCTTTGGATGGATCTCATGCCATTTAATTCATGCATTTATTCAAAAATATTTATTGATTGCTACAAACTGTCAAGTTCAGGGTCAGTGCTTTTACTTGCGCAAATTATGCATTGCGCACCACCAGGGTATATAACTTTCTTCACAATTACCACAGACTTCTACATTTATCATGATGGTCTCCAGGTGATGGCAGTCTAGTGTTTTGAGGCAGTAGCACCCTTTTCTATAATAATTCATACAAATTCAAAATATGAGTTGGTGGTGAGGCTGCCAGAGACTGTTCAAAGTGCTAGAGACATGGCAATGGGCATACTAGACAAAACCTCTGCTCTCATGAAGCCTACATGCACTAAAGGGAAGAAATCATTAGACAACTACCTAATGGCTAAGGAGAAAAACAATACTGCACTACTTAAAGGGTAGAATGTGACAGATGGTGCCATTTTGTTTAAGAAGATCAAGGAATGCCTATATGAGGAAGCGGAAACCTAAAGGAAATGAGGGAATGCGTCAAGATAAACGTGGTGAGGAAGCATTCCAGGCAATGAGACTAGAGAATGCAAGGCCTGAATGCGAGAGAAGTAAACTCGCTGTGGACAGGGGCCAGGGGGAAGCCATGATTGAGTGGTTGGAGCTGAGGCCCTTCAGGGAAAGTGTTGCCAACGAGATGTGTGACCAGTATGTGGCCAGATTTTACAGTGTCTTGAGGCCCAGATAAGGGTTTTGCAGGTTATTCTAAGTCACTGTAGTGCTTTTTGCATAGGAAAGACATGGTTTGATTTGTCTTTTTTAAAAATGTGTACAAATGCTTCATTAGGAACCACCACAGCCTTCATTTGGAATTGTACATTTGCAAAAGTCACCATGACCCACTTACCATTCTGATTTACATTTCTGAGGAACCACTCTGGCTGCAGAAGAATGGAAAATCAGGAGGACAGCTATTTTCACATGTTAAATTTCCCTAAATAGTTTATAGGTGGCTTCAGTGTCCTCCTGCCCAGGGAATTACCTAGAACTTCCAGTGCTGTTTGGAAAAAAGTCACTGTTTCACACAGCTTTATTAATCAAATTATTTTTTTTTTTAAAATTGCAAATTGGCTTTCTTTAATTTTTAACATGTTTATCAAGATTATTTTGAATATCTTTAAGTCACTTTTTAATTATTTTATATAATTGGATTATTGATTAGAAAGAATAATACAGACACGAATGCTCAAATTTCTAATTTTTATAAGAAACTTTTTGTGTGATCTAATTACATTTAATGAAATAGTCTAGTAAAATTTTTAAAAATATATTTTCAAGGCCGGGCGCGGTGGCTCACGCCTGTAATCCTAGCACTCTGGGAGGCCGAGGTGGGCGGATCGTTCTGAGCTCAGGAGTTCGAGACCAGCCTGAGCAAGAGCGAGACCCCATCTCTACCAAAAAATAGAAAGAAATTA
>CAUYSK010114273.1:0-28638 GCA_963575035.1 Avahi laniger
TCCAATTAATTTCTTTCTATTTTTAGTAGAGACGGGGTCTCGCTCTTGCTCAGGCTGGTCTCGAACTCCTGAGCTCAAACAATCCGCCCGCCTTGGCCTTCCAGAGAGCTAGGATTACAGGCGTGAGCCACTGGGCCCAGCCAAGAACAAGAATTTCTGAGTCAAAGACTACATGTATTTTACATCTTGATAAACATTTTATAAACATTTCCAAAGATTTTGCACTAGTTCAAACTCCCTCTATTCCTCTAGGAAAATATCTATTTCCCAATGCTCTTGTGATAGTGCTGTCTGCCAAACTTTTTGATCTTTGACAGATCAACAGCTACTATGTCATGGTTTGAGTCTGTATCTCTAATTATGGGTGATGATGGGCTTCATTTCATGTATTTATAGCCATTTCTGTTTTACATTCTCAAAATTATTTTTATTGATTATGTATTGATTTTTGTCATGTATTTGTAAGAAATATTTATATATTGAGAAACTAAATATTTTTCTACTAAACAGATTACAAAATATTTATTTAATATTTTTCCATTTGTATTTTTATTTCATTTCTGTTTTTCCTTATGAAAAAATACCAGTTTTAGTATAGTTAATTTATTAAATTTTTTCCTTGTGGCATCTGGAGTTTGAATTCGGCTTGCACGGCACTTCCCCATTCCAAAAATCACTTTTTGTTTTTAAATTTAGATACTTGATCCCTCTGGAATTTATTTTGGTATAAGGAGACAGATGAGATTTACTTTTGTCTTTTTTCAAATGTTTAACCCTTTCTTCTAACTTCAGTTATTTGTTCATCCATTTCCCTTCTTGGTTTTAAATGCCTCCTTCAGTGTGTATTTAATTTCTACATGAATTTGATTCCCAACTTACTATTCTATTCTACTGATGCCTCTGTTTCTTCATCAGCCTCCATCAGAATTTTAAAATTAAAGCGACTTAATGTGATTTAATTTCTGGTGTTGCTAATCCTCCTTTGTAACTCTTTATTTTCAAAGATTTCATGACTCTTATCCAATGTTTGTTTTGTCGCTTGAACTTTAGAATTAAGTTGCTAAATTGCAAAGAAAATTAAACTATTTGTATATTACGGAAATTATGTATTAATATTTATAGATTAATTTAGGTAAAATTAATATCTTTATCATATTAAGTCTAAGAATAAAAATAAATAAATAAAATAAATAAATAAATAAATAAATAAATAATAAATAAATAAAATATACCTTCTGCTTAATTCAAGTATGTGTATGTGTGTTTTGGGGAGGTCACACATGCACCCTTAATGGTATTTTACAGTTTTCCTCATTAAATCTTATCTATTTATTTTTTAGTTTATTTCCAGACAATTTTTGTTTTAATTGTATTGACTATGACTGAAAATGGGGTTTTTTACGTCATTATATTTCTAATAGGCTGTTGTTTTTTACAGTAAAGCTCTTGACATCTGCAGATTAACTTCACAACCATCAAGTGGCTGAACTTTCAAACTGTATCAAATTAAGTTCAACTTGATTAATTATTTGAATTATGTAGTTGCATAATCATGACATCTGCAACTCATAACAATTTTTGTTCCACGCTTATGTTTTTATATCTTGTTTCTTTCTCTCTCAGATTAAATTGATGTTATTTATAAACAATGTCATATTCGTGACTGTAAGCATTCTTAAACTCATCCATCCCTTTGATGGGACCCTGAGTGTTTTGCTAGTAAGCATGACGCTGGCTTTGGCTGAAGTTAACACTTCCAAAATAAGATGAAAATTTATGTGTAGGAGAAAATATTTCCCTACTTCCAAGTAGATGTAGACCCTTATCTCTACTTTGCTCAGAGGACTTATTTTATTTAGTGAGAATAAACCAAGCATGCTCAAGACAGCTTTTTTTTTTTTTGACCTTTTCAGAACAGGCTGCTCACAGAGAGAAGGAATTCTCCTCTATCCAAAACTCTTAGCTGGCCGTCCTTCCAGCTGTCCCACTCAGTGTGGACCAGACCCTCCTGGTGCAGCATTACTGAAGGTTTGCTGGCTGTGATCGTCTAGTTCTGATATTAAATTTATGGGTCCATTTGACCTTCTCACCAAGCCCTGTCTTCTGTAGTGTTCCTTAAATGTAATAAACATATATTGCTGTCTAAATGGCATTCCTTTACCTTTTTTCTTAATTTTTCAGGAGGATTTATTAGACCCTCTCAAAAGCCCCCAACGTAAGTTTCCAGTCATACTTTTATTGGGAGTTGTGAAATTTCTAATGAAAGTTGGATCTTGTCAAATACCTTTTCATCACTGACTAGAGATAATTTAATTCTCCCGTTTTTTTCGTTATTCTTTTTGCTAATAGACACCAAGTCAGTGCTTAGTAAGTCATTATTGCATTAAATTACAATAAAATATTTCAATGTTTATGAATGAATTGTACTACCATAAAAACAATGGTAGTGTTTACTCTTCTAATTACCATGTTTTCAGGTATGATTCTTACAAGTTAGTGCTTTTTAAACCATATCAAACTACCAATCAGAAACACCAGTGGGAATGGGGTTCCTATTCAGGTTTTAGCTGCTGAAAATATTTTCCATTTCCACTAAGGATAATATTAGAAAATATCATATAAAAGCAATAAAAACCATAGTTCTTTGTACAGAAAACATGATAAAGTTACAGCTTCCAAAGTGTAGAATTACCTCATGGAGAAGGAAAATCTTTGCAATCAAATGTTTATGAATATACAATTCCCAATATTGATATTTGATAAAAGAGTAGATTCAGATTAATACCCCAATCTTTGTTTTGTGTTCTAAATGTGACCTTATGGTTTTCTCTCTCAAGGAAGAAAATAAAAATTAAATATACGCTTTAAATTATTTTTAATGCAACATCATAAGATGATGACCTTATAGTGGGAACAAGAAAATATACCTTTGAAGAGCTTTACAAATGTGAAAATTCTGAAAATACGTTGAAGTGTTTAAGAGCATCGCTATTAGAGACATATGGACCTATGTTTGAACACCGCATTTAGAACAGATTAGCTGTGTGACCTTGGAAACACTACTTAAACTCTCAGTTTCCTTCTCTGTAAAGTGAGAAGAAAAATAATAACCACCCCACATCCTAACTACCAAGGTGCTCTAAGGGATACAACTAAAGTGTCAACATAGGTACCTGGAATATAATAAATTTTCAGTAAATCAGAGTAGCTTTTTTTTCAAAAAATGATAGTAATTATTAATACCATTATTGTTTATTATTATTATTTTGTTGCTTTCAGTTAAGCTCTACATATCACTTTATTTTTCCTATACATCTAAGGTACAATATTTTCTAAACAAGTTTCAAGGCTTAATATTTCTTATCTACCTTATTGTCTTCAACACTTAAACACTAACTGACAACTTGTTTGTCAAAGATGTGTTGGAAAGTAGGGCATAGTTTTCCTTTTTCCAGGAGATCTACCTTAAACTTAATAACTCAATTTTTCAAAATATTTTCTCACAGTCATCTTTTTAGCTTTTTCTTTAACTTCTCCTAGATTCCCTTTCCTTTAAAAATCTGTTCAACAAGAATTTATTGAAATAATGCAAAAGGATGGTGACTCTCACCATCCACTCTAAATTAGGACAGAGAGAAAACAGGCTTCTTAATGAGTGAGTCATGTACATCATATATAAGAATAATGGACCTATCTTTAAAGATTTTTTCAATCTGGAAATGTTTTAATGGTTCACTTTTCCTCCCTAGCTTTATTGAGGAATAATTAACAAACAAAAATTGTATACATTCAAGGTATACAAAATGATGATTTGATATAGATATACATTATATAATGATTACCACAATCAAATTAATCAGCACATCCATCACCACCCATAGTTACCTTTGTGTGTGTACGTGTGTGTATGTGTGTGTGTGTGTGTGTGCGCACATGCACGCATGCACACTTGTTGGACAGGGAAGAAGGTAAGGATTTTTAATAGTTACTCTCTTAGCGAATTTCAAGTAAACAATACTTTATTATTAACTATAGTCACCATGTCATACATTTGATCCCCAGAACTCATTCATTTTATAACTGAAATTTTGTATCCTTTGACCAACATCTCCCCACCCTCCACCCTTTACCCTCAGGCCCTGGAAAACACTGTTCTACTCTCTGCTTCTATAAGCTTGACTGTTTTAGATTTCACATATAAGTGAGATCACAAAGTATTTGTCTTTCTATGTCTGGCTTACTTCACTTAGCATAATGTCCTCCAGGTTCATCTGTGTAGTTGCAAAGGGCAGGAATTTCTTCTTTTTAAGGCTGAATATTATTCCATTCATCCATCAATAGACATTTAGGTTATTTCTATATCTTGGCTATTGTGACTAATGCTGCAATGAACACGGGAGCTCATATATTTCTTCAAGATACTTCATTCCCTTTGGATACATACCCTGATGTAAGATTGCTGGATCATACAGTAGTTTCATTTTTAATTTTTTGAGAAAAGTCCATATTGATTTCCATAATGGCTATACCAATTTCCATTCTCACCAACAATGTACAGGGATTCCCTTTTCTTCACATCCTCACCGATACTTGCTCTTGTCTTTTTGATAATAACAATTTTAACAGGTGTGAGGCAATACATCATTGTGGTTTTGATTTGCATTTCCCTGATGATTAGTGATGTTAAATTTCTTTTTCTTTTCCTTCTTCTTCTTTTTTTTATATCAAAGTATTAAGGGGGTACAAATGTTTTTGGTTACGTGAATCACTTTTGTAATGCTCAAATCAGGATTAAAAGTGTGCCCATCACCCAGACAGTGTTCATTATACCCATTAGGTAGATTTTTGCCCATCCCCTCCTCCGCCATCCTCCCTGCTTGATTTCCATTGAGATTTACTTTCCTCTATGCACATGTGTGCTCATCCGTTAGTTATAGTTTAATAGTGAGTAACTGTGGTGTTTGGAGATTCCTCAAAGAACTAAAAGTTGACCTATCATTTGATCCAGCAATCCCACTCCTGGGTATTTACCTAAAGGAAAATAAATCATTTAATCAAAAAGACACTGTACTTGAATGTTTATTGCAGCACATTGCAAAGATGTGGAATCAACCCAAATGCCCATTGGTTCATGAGTGGATTAATGAAATGTGGTATATATACACCATGGAATACTATTCAGCCATGAAGAAAGATGACTTAATGCCTTTTGCAACAATTTGGATAGAACTGGAGATCGATATCCTAAGTGAAGTATCTTAGGTTTCTTTTCACATACTTGCTGGCCATTTGTATGTGTTCTTTGGAAAAATGTCTATGTAGGTTCTTTGCTCATTTTTTAATCAAGTTATTTGTGGTTTTTGCTATTGAGTTGTATGAGTTTCTTGTATATTTTGGACATTAATTCCTTACCAGATATGTGGTTTGCAAATATTTTCTCCAATTCTGTAGGTTGCCTTTTTATTTTGTTGATTGTTTCCCTTGCCATACATAAACATTTAGGTCCTACTTGTTTATTTTTGCGTTTGTTGTCTGTGTTTTTGAGACCACATCGAAAATATCATTTCCTAGACCAATGTCAAGGAGTTTTTCCCCTACATTTTCTTTTAGGAGTTTTATGGTTTTAGATCTTACATTTCAGTGTTTAATTTATTTTGAATTGAGTTTTGTGTAAGATAAGGGCCTAATTTCATGTCGATATCCATTTTTTTACAATATCATTTATTGAAGAGCTATTCTTTCTTTGCTTTTTTTCATTCCTTTTTCCTTTTTATCCCTGACTGGCTAACTGCAAATGACCTGTCTTCAAGTTCACTGTTTGCTCTTCTGTGAGATCAGGTCTTCTGTTGAAGCCCTACATTGTATTTTTCAGTTCTGTCATTATATTCTTCAGCTCTAGATATCTGTTTGATTTGTTTGTATGGTTTGTATTTCTTCATTAAATTTCTCAATTTGTTCTTGCAATGTTTTCCTGATTTTGCTCAGTTGTCTGTCTGTGTTCTCTTGTATTTTGTTGAGCTTATTCAAGATGATTATTTGAATTCTTTGTCAAACAATTTGTAGATCTCCATTTCTTTGCATTGGTTACTAGAGCATTAGTTACCTTTGGTGGTGTCATGTTTGTGTGATTCTTTGACATATGTGTAGGCTTCAGTTATTGTCTATGCATTTGAAGACACAAACACCTCTTAAGTCTTTAAAGACTGGTTTTGCTAGATAAAGATCTTTTCCTGTTGAGTCCCCAGGCTGATGGGATTGCTTCTGGCATCACAGTTGGCTGGGGTTGGAGCTGAGTCAGTGGCTGCTGCAGGGTCCACAGGGAGCCTGTATCCCCCTACCCCAGAAAAAAAATAGAACATTGCAGAGTATTTTCTGCAGGAGAATTTGAAGAACTAACTGATATTCCCATAAAAAGCTCACATGCATAGCCTGTTATAAAATAATGCATAACCAATCGGTATTAGCCAAAAAAGAATTATAAATAGTACCAATTAAGCAAAATAAATTTTTTCCTTCTTTCTGTATATCCTTCTACCCTTGTTCTAACCCTAGAAAATACAGAAGCAGCAGAATGAGTACATATGAAGACAGGACATTTAAAGTAGTGAAAGAGAAAAAGAGTAGCCCTTGGTAATTTCATCTGGTATCATGATCTTAAATATCATCTATTTGTCAATGACTCCTGCACTTATAATTCTACCCTTGAACTTTCTCTTGAACTTTAGACTTAACATATCCAGGATTCCTTCTAAAATGTCTACTTGAATATCTAATAGGCATCTCAAATTAAACATGTCCAACCTTTAATCATTTCCCAACAATCTGATCTATCTGTAATTTTCTCCATCACAGTTGGCAACTTCATCCTTCCATTTGCTTTGGCCAAAAATCTTGGAGTTTTTCTTGACTTCTCTATTACCTACATATTCTGTATTATTTTCTTTAGAAAATCTTGTGCACTTTACCTTCCTAATAATCTAGACTCTGGCCACTTCTCATAACCTCCACTACTACTTCTCTGGCTTCCGGTGGCATCATCTCTCACCTGGAGACGCCATGGTCTCTAAACTGGCCTCCTATTTCAAAACTTGCATTTCTTATCCCAAACATAGCAGCCATAGGGGTGCTTTTAAAACATAAACCAGATAACATCATTCTTTTACTCAAAATGTTCTAATCATTTCTCATTTTGTTCAGAGAACAGCCAAGATTCTTATAACGGCCAACAAGGCCTTTTGTTATCTGCCCTTGGCTACTTCCTTTACGTCACTTCAATGTCAGTTTGCTTGGGCTGCCATAAAAAAATACCAAAAAGAAATTTTAACCACATAAATTTATTTTCTCACATTTCTGGAGGCTGGAAGTTCAGGTGCCGGACTGGTTGGGTTCTGACGGGGGCTTTCTTGCTGGCTTGCGGATGTCTGCCTTCGTGCTATGTCCTCGCTTGGCAAAGAGACGGGAAAAGCTCTCACGTCTCTTGTTATACTAACACTAACCCTATCACACAAGGCTGCTCGGCCCCAGCAGCGCCAGGCAGGAAAGCCTAACGGAAAGCGAAGAAGTGCCGCAAGGTGCATGGCACCGAGCGCCGGACCAGTGGTGCTGGCCTGCGGATGGAGGAAGGCCTGCCCGTGACTCCTGGCCCGACGGCAGCCCGCTGACAAAAGGTGTCACCAGCCTTCAGCAGAAACTGGAAAGATAGGGTGGAAATGCAGAGGTTGGGCTCGATTGCCGCAGGTGTAACACTTAAAGCATTTTTTCCCCTTTATGGGAACATTTTATTTTTTTAAAAAAAGAAACACAAATATTCCCCCCTCCCCCCCCCAAAAAAAACAGGAGAGAGCCAAAACTGACCAAGGGTATTGAGCAGTGAACCAGAGACCAAAGAATTAACTACCCTCCCTCCCCGCATCTCCTCTCTCTAGGGGATTAGTTTATAAATGCATCAAAAGAAGGAACAGCTCGTTCTGTTTCCTGCTCAGCTGGTGAATTCTTTGCTTTCTCAACTCTTTCCAGAAAGGACTGCGAGCAAGATGAATTTACTTTTCTTTAAAAAAAAAAAAAGTTTCTGGCTGCTGGGTGACTCGGAGGCAGGACTCCGTGGATGGGTGGAAAGGGGGGTGTCCGCGCGGGTTTATGTCCTTATGTCTGCATTTAACCTTAATTACTTCTGCAAAAGCCCTATCTTCAATTACAGTCACATTGGGGGTGAGGGCTTCAACCTATGCATTTGGGAATTGGAAGGGCACAAGAATTCAGGTCATAACACCCCCACTAGCAATAAGACGTCATCTCCTACCAGGTTCCTCTCGCTCACTCTACTCCAAGGCTGGCCTGATGTCATGAACAATCACATTTCCGGTGATTTTTTTTTCCCTTTCACTTTCCCTGGAGGGAAATTTCTAAGACGTTGTATATACCAGTTATTAGCAAAAAATAAATCTCAGAAATGAAGAGGGAACAGTTAAGGTGAGGACTAAAGGTGACAGAACTACCCTACTTCTTTCTCACGTGAAAAACAATGTAGGGAAAAACTGCTAAATCTAATTTTTATGTATTTAGATAGTAAAATCTATTTCTAAAGGAAAATATAAAATTATAGGTAAGGCAGGAAAAATAGGTAAATACATAGATATAAATATATCACTTAAAAGGAAGATACATGCTTGAAAATAACTCATTGTTGTGATAACAACAGCACATACATGGTAAGTCAACCACGTGGCAGATTTCCCTTTAGCACTGGTTATGCTGTGGTGAATGAAACTTTGCCTTTAAAGAGTTTATAGAATGGCGCACTGTTTCTCAAAATGTGTTCTGTTGTATTTATTAAAATATTGCATTTGGTTTTCCACCCTCTAAATCTATTCAATGAGAATCTTAGGGTGTGTGCGTGCGTGTGTGTGTGTGTGTGTGTGTGTGTGTGTGTGTGTGCAGGGCCAACAATCTACATTATATGCAATACCTAAGATGTTTCTTATGCACAGTAAAGTTTGAGAACTAGAGATCCAGTGAGCAGTTGTCTAATCTAATATTTCTTTCAAGATGGATTGAGGAGAGGCACAGCAGAGAACTCATTTCCTCTGAGATTTAAAACCACAGCTTTAGAAATCCAAAACTGGACAGAAGAAAACAAGACAAAGGTGGATAATGGTCCAGAGACAGAAAGAACTGGAACAAGCATCACTTTATTAGACACTATTTTCTATTCTGTGCACACATCTGCAGTACAACACCAGAGAAGGTCTCCACGTCTTATGCTACAGATCCTATCCTTAGTCCACAAACAGTGCTTGGCACGTAGGAAGTGCTTTAATAATGTATTGCTATTCTCTAAATGTAAAAGCAACAAAATTCCTTAATGTCATTTATGTTAGGGAATGTTTTCTCAGACTAGCTTAAGTAAAGTGACCACTTAGTCTTTTTCTGTTAAAGTTTATAGATGTTTCTAACGGAAAATGGGTATACAACCTGGAGTCATATTAAGACATGTATCCTCAATGTGGATGATACTGCTTCTAAGGAGGCAAAAAATTGGTTGTTGGAAAGCAACATGATCTTAGATATTGCAATGGTCAGGCCTTCCAAAGGGCCACAGTACAGATATACAGCATATCTGTGGTTTTAAAATTTAATAGAGGGGGTGAGGATGGATAAGAGAAAAATACGTTTAAAAAGCTTTCTTGTAAGGGAGAGAGGTGGGGTAGTAAAAATAATTTTTAAAACACTGAAATACACTGCTTTAAATTTCAAGAATCAATACCCAATATCGAACTCTCCAAAAACTGATGCACATTTTGCAAAACCACAGTGGATATTCCCAAGGTATTAATTTGTGGAGTACTAGACAGATTCACAGATAAATGGCACATGTGCCTTATCTTCATAAAACTCCAATATGAGATTGTTTTATCTTTATGTAACATATCAAAGGCAAAAAAATCAACTATCACAAAAAGCTCTTTCCCAGTTATATTGATACAAATACAAGTGCAACAACATCTAGACAATGAAGAATGATTTGAAACAACACAGGAATTTCTTCTCCTTCCGCTTCTCCTCCTTCTCCTTCTCCTCCTCCTTCTGCTTCTTCTCTTTCTCCTTCTCCTTCTTCTTCTTCATCTCTTTTTTTTAGAGAGATGGGGTCTTGCTCTGTCACCCAGGCTGAAATGCAGTGGCGTGGTCATAGCTCACTGCAACCTTGAACTCCTGACTCCTGGCTAAGCAATCTTTCTGCTTCAACCTCCTAAATAGCTGGGACTACCAGTGCTCACCGCCATGCTTGGCTAATTTTTTAAATCTTTTGTAGAGATGGGGTCTTGCTATGTTGCCCAGCTGGTCTTGAACTCCTGGCCTCAAGTGATCCTCCCACCTTGGCCTCCCAAAGTGCTGGGATTATGGCATTGCAGGCATGAGCCACTGCACCTGGCCAGAATATCTTTTTTTGACTCACAATTCTGGAAAAAGGTGCAATAACAAGTATTAGCCTAATGTATTGGCAGTCCTTGCTTTGCATGATTCTGCTTTCAATATGCACAAATTTCAGTTATCATGATATATTAACTGTGGATATAATTCCATAAAGTACCAACTTTGCTCTCAGCTCTTTAGCTGGCAAATCACTATGTAAATAACAGATAAGCATCATGAGCCATGATCAATCATTGCACTTCTTACAAAGTCAGCCAATGATGAGTCACTGCACATTGTTATTCGAATCACACACAGACAGCAAAGAGTGCCTCCCTGTTCTCCCAGTGATAAACCCACATGGTATTTTAGAAACAGGAATCATCAGCAATAGGAATTGTTCAACAAAGAAGAAAATATAATGTGTCTAACATAAATGAAAAGTGATAAATCTGGACATAGAATTTGAATTGAATGTAAATGGAGTTACAGAAGACATGGCTGACCACGGGAATGCTGGCTCTGCTGCGATGGGACAGACTGTACCTACGGGGCCGGGGGGATTTAGCGAGGATGGACTCATGGACAGCAATGAGGAAAGTGGTTATGACAAAAAGGATAAAGATGTCTCAGAGAAAATGATCGCAGCAACATTAAAGTAACTTCAGAGATATTTTATGACATTGAAAGTGACAAGCTTAAATGCTGATTCAAATTTAGAAGGGAAGATGACAATTAGCCAAGGCATAGAAAAAGGTTATGTAATAAGAAGGAAAAGATTAACACTTTTCAAACCATTCTTGATATATTTTTTACAGAGAAATAAAATGCTTTCATTCTCAGTGTTTACAATGTTTAAAATTGCAGTGTACTAAATAAATTTCAGTTTCACTATATTTTCATGCCCCTGTACATTAATAGCTGACAATAAGAAATATTTTAATGTTTTTACAACAATCTTAAAGGTCATGAAGAAATCATAGATTTCCTCATAATTATTAAGATTGCTTTGCATGATTTCATCTTGCATGGTCAGCTTTGCTGCCTCACACTTCTCTGCAAAGTAAGGACAAAACAGCCTACATTAAAGTAAATATTATGCTAACATTTAAAGAATGTTTCTGCATGCCAGATACTGAGAGAGAGAGTAACCCATTGCTGGTTTAAAAATGTAAAGAAAGAAGCTCTAAGTTTAAAGTAACTTAACAAGAATATTAATGGTAATAAATAATACTTATTGAGTACTTACAGTATATCAGTCATCTTTTAAAGCACTTTTTTACACCAACGTATTTAATCTCCGTAACAATCTTATGAAGTAGAAATTATTACTATTCACATAGTACTAATAGGCAATAACACAATAGGATGCAAAGATTTAATAATCTTATTATGCAGAATGAACAAAGAACTGTTTTTGTTTAAATTTAACCAGTTACCAATGCCAGATTCTAGAAAATGGAGAGAAAGTAGAATGTTTCACTGTCTTGGACCAAGCTAGTTTGCAGCTTACCGGGAAGTGAAAACTCTATTCAATGGAACCTAAGGGCTTGGACTTGTATTCATTCACTCATTTAATAATTCAACAGATATATATTGAGTGCCTACCATTTGCCTGGCTTATTTATAAAAATGGGAAAGTTATGTCCTCTTGGATCTTCTATCACAGTAGGGGAGACAGACAATAACGAATAAATATATCAGGTCACATCAGGTTATGTTATGATACATTCTGATATTTATATCATAAAAATGAGATAAGTTGATGAAGAAAAATAAGTGGGAGAAGAAATTCCCACTTATTTCCAAATAATAGGAGAATGTTCCAGAAAGATTTTTCTGAGCTGGGAACATTCAAGCAGAAACCCAAATAAAACGAGAGAACAAGTCATGTGAATATCTAGTAGAAGATGGAAGACCAAAAGCGAACTTACTAAAATAAGACTATCAATATTAAGTTCTAGGAAGAGTAGGGAAGAAAAGCTTAAAATAGTGCCCTAAATGAGAGGAGAGGTCTTGGAAATGAAGCTCAAGTGGTAGTCGGGGACTAGACAACACAGAACCTTGTATCTGTGGAAAGGATTTTGGGCTTTATGCATACTGCTGTGGAAAGCCATTGAAGGATAAGAGGGAGGGTGAAATATTTTGTTTCAACTTAAAGTATCACTCTGGCTACAGTGTAGAGAGTAGTGAGAGTGGGGAGCAAGAGGGGAGGCAAAAGGAGAGCTGGCTTGCGATTACAGCGGTATCTAATGTGTGTCCCCATATGCCAGACACTCTGAGGGGGAGTTCATGTCAGCCAGGGATGGTGGCTTGGACTGAGGGCGCAGGAGGAGGCGGAGTGAGAGGTATGGAAGGAGCGAGGTATTCTGAAGATAGAGTCAACAGGCTTTGCTCATGGGATGTGAGGCGTGAAGGAAAAAAGTGAAGAATCAACACACACAACATAGTTTGGGTCTTAGCAACTGGATGAATGGTGGTGCCATTTACTAAAGAAAGACTAGAGATAAGTAGGCTTGTGTTGGAGGGTAACCCAGAGCTCTTTTTGGACATGTGAGATGTGAGATGCCTGTTAGACATCTAAGTGGAGATACTGAGTAATTGCGTGTATGAGTCTGTGCTCAGAGGAAAGATGAAAGGTGAGTTATTAATAGAAACATCATCAGCACACAGGTGCTAATGAAAGCTATGAGATTAATAAATTAACTAGGTCTTGATTATAGATAAAGTTGAGAATTGGTCACAGGATGGTCAGGGTCACCCTAGCATCTAGGGGTCAGAAAGTTGAAGACGATCCAGCAATGGAGACTGGAAGAAAAAAGAATACTTTGGATCTTATACTTGTATTTCAAATGACTAATGACTCTGCTATACAATGAATGTACCAGGTATGGGACACCTTAAAATTCTGCAAATAATTAAGGAAAGAGTCCATTACACCCTCTGAGAAAAGTGGCTTTCTTTATTACAATTTCTCAAAAAACATTGATCCATGGTTAGTATATTTTGAAGGTAGAAAATCTTTGAAATGGCTCAATACCAATACTATTAGAATAAGAGAAATTATTTCACAGCAAGAAAGATGTATTGTACAGGTAAAATCTTAAACTGGACATTCTTGACTGAAATATTCACCCACCAGAATCTTAATTTGAAAAAATTACAAATGCAGGCAGATTCCTTGTCATGAAAGGTGCCAGCTAAAAAAAAGAAAAGAAATACTAGCTATGAGTAAACTGTCGATTTTTAATGTTACCGACACACACACACACGCACACACACACACATCCTTACACATTTCAGGTTCTGCATGGGTGTGATCTTCTTACTGGCAACAAATAAAGTATATTGACATTGATGATGATATATGTTCATATGCGGATCATTGCCTCTCTCCAAGTTTATTTGTGCTTCAAACCACTATCAAGACAGGAGCACCTTAAATCTTAAAGTTTCATATTTTATATTTCCCAGGCTTACCATGTAATATGAAATATGGTTGAGAACTGGTTTACACCTGGTTCTTCATTATCCTATTTATGCAGCTTCCTGGATTATGAACTTATTGGAGGCAGTCTTCTATTAGACTAGCCATTATATGTGAGTGATCGAAATTAAAGTTAAATTTGGGGCAATTAGCAAATGTCCTTAGGGGGAAAAAAGGGATCTTCCATGTTCCGTTTGTTTATCTGAGTTCTTGAGGTTTTTCAAATTTTGGTCTAATAATTCTTTATTATTTTATCTCTTCAACCTATAAAAGATTTTCAGAAAATATTTTATCTACCATTTAGAGTTGTATCTGTCTGTGGGAGTGTGACCCCCCAAAACACAGTCTGCCATTATTGGAAACCAGCAGTGTCTATCCCATCTCTACCTGAGAAAATTTTACCCAAGCTTGCAAAGCTCTGCCCAAGCTTTTCCTGATTGCCTTATACATATGTGATTTCATCCTTCTTCGAGCTCCCATATCACCTCTCTGACCCTCTCTTACTCTCCTGTGTGTTGGTCATAAGTGCTCTCATGAGTTCTCTTTTTATATCACGTTGGACTCTTAGTGGCAGGTAGTATATTATTGCCTGAAGGGACTAGTTCATGCTTTTCATAAAACAGACACTCAATATTTATTGAATTTAGGAAGATTTCAGAAAAGTATTGCTTGAGAAATCAACTATTAAACAAAATATCACTTCGGTTATTTCCCATATTTCTCAATTGCAACAAGAAAGAGTCTTGAGCAATAAAAAAGTTCCCAAGCTTCTTCCCCTCACGGTCCACTTCAGTGGAGTTTACATAAAATAATGTGAATAGTTCCAGCTTATCCTTCTTCTAACAAGGCCCAGCTGCTGGGACATTCAATCATCACTAGTTCAACTTGTGATAATAAACATGTTTCATCAGTCCACTTCACAGGGAAAGAAGGAATTTGACTCCCAAGGAGCATAATTCTGTACAGATGTGGTCAAGTGGGACACAAAATCCCAAACTGTATATGTGAAATGATTCAGAGAAGGAAGGAAATAATTTGCATGGAACATGAAACACCTGTTGCCTTAATTGCTTTGATAGTTAGGTAAAAATTGTTGTTGGCTGGAAAATAATCTGAAGTTTGGAATCATAAAATGAGGTGACAAATTCTAGCCTCATTATTTGCTGCTGATCTAATCTAAGATACACAGATTGTAAGACACATTACTTTAAGTATCACTAAGAAGGAAAAATTAGCCAAATAATCTATGTTCCCCATCAGTGGTAAACTATATCGTGATTTTAAAGATGTTAAAATGTGATAAAATATGCTTCTCGGAATCACTGAAATAGAGCATTTTATATCCAGTAAACCAATAGGTATAAAAATATTTTTCTCATAAATGTTAATTTCCTGGTCATGCTTTCTTTATGATTCTGAATACTAATCCAAGGGAGTCAAAATCTACTGCAACACAATGAGTGGGAAGGTCAAGGGTCTGTCACCAAACCTACCCACTAAAAACAGATCACAGTGCAGGTTGAGATGTGAATTGTGCCACTCGGGAAAAGCAGGTCTTTTGCCTGTAAACTTCCATCTATCCCCTCGTGATGTATCTATCTATGGAGAAGGAAGTATATTGTAAAATTAACTCATCTGGTCTCTTTGCTTTGAAGGAGAAGATTGTGTTATTTAGACTGGTGAGTTTGAAATAACCAACTTGATTTGCACAACATAACATCTCCCACTTACCTTTCTAACGGAACCACCTGCCCACCTATAGCTAATAGTCTGCTCTGCTCTCTGCAGAGAATAAAAGCAGATTACCCCACAGGAAATATCTGAGTTTTTCCAACCCAGCTTGTGATTAGATAGATAGGTCTGCCTAACTCTGAGATTCAGTATTAGGAAGTTCACCAGCCCACAGACACTAAACCACAGCCTGTAATATCAGCTTTATTATTAGCAAGGGGGATGTTTTGGTCTCTTATCTAACTTACTTTCTTCTAATCTCAATAGGATCAAAAGTCATAGCTCAGGGAGTGGTCAAGGGGACCATTTGTAGGCTCCCTCGAAGAACAACTAGCGTGTCTGCCCTTTCCTCTGATGAGCAGGCAGGCCTCTGTCCCAGAACACAAAAACACGGTAAAGGTGGTCTATGCGAGATGGCATTTGGGATGTTCAGTTCATCGCATAATCATCCCTCTCCCACCCTGCCTGACACAGTCACGGTTACAACCCCGGCCTTCTTCTGAAATGTTAGGACGTGCAGTGATTCTGAGCCTTTCTTACCTGCCTTTCTTCTCACTCTTCTCTGGCGTCTCTTACTTCGTCCCACCAGAAATGCTGCCCAAAGCTTTATCTATAACCCCTGGTGGACTTGGCTTCCTTCCCTTCACCATCAACCATCAGGCAGGCAGCCCAGGCACTGATCCAAACCAACCAAAGAGCAGGCAGCCATCGTCTACTGGAATGGCGGTGAAGTGACCTAAAGACCCTAGAAGGACCACATGCTGACTCATTGACAGCCATCAGATTAGGAGAATGAGGAATTTTATCAATGAAACCACAGTCCACTTTGCTTGGCCACATTCTCAGAGACCAACAAACAGGGATCAAAAGCAACTGTGCAGAGATGTCAAGAGGTGAGATATGAGGACAGCTAGAGCAGACATGGGACTGAAGAATTCTGCCCAGCTCTGTGTTCGTTCTATTTCCTTGTGTACATTTGTATCGAAACAACTACATTGCATTTTCTTCAGAAAAATTCAGCCATCCAGAATTCTTATTTTTATTTTCTTTCCCAAGGGAAAACATGCTTATTGAGTCCATTGATTTTTATATTACTTATGATAACTTATAATTATTTTATTATGTTAGGCCCCACCTCACATCTTCTTGGTCCTTCTGCTACGCAGCAGCAGCTTCGTGTGGGTATAACCTAAGCACATGCATGGTCTTAGCTGTACACGCTGTCTCTTGTTTTACGCCCTGGAGCTTTTCTGATATGGGAATACCCAGGAGTGATAGGTGACAATTGAACCGGGTGGTGCCACGGGTGGATATTGCGGTGTGAGAGCTGGCATATAAACTCTCCCCCTTCTATCGCTGGGATATATAATTCTGATGCACATCCACACTGAGCATTACCACTGTCTCTGCGCTTGGAAGAAGTTGTCAAGGTTCCTTCTCTGAAGATCAGAAGCGTGATGAAGCAGGGACTTCCCCAAGGAGACAGAGTCACGTTTAGAGCCATTGTATCTGAAACAAGGCTGAGGGAGATGGTCAAACAAATTTGTACTACACCTTGCTGACATCTTTGTAAGAATAAAAAAAAATCACTGGCCCTGAAAGAAGAATGTTTATCTAACTCTAAAACGAAGCGATGTTGTAATCACCAATTAGAAACAGAGAATGCTGTTAAGAAACAAAAGCAACATCCAGTGCTCACCGAATACAAATTACACCTAGGAAAACTTTAGCCTGAGGCTGACTCTGCTTGCAGTGATTTTAAAAAGATTATTTCAAAATTATTTAGAAGACTTACAATACTTCTGAAGTTTATTCCATTACAACAAGCTAGATAGAAAGGATAATTTGCAGCGATACAATTGTTCAATACAGGCAACTTATTTTACCAAGCCTCTCCTCTTTCTTCTCAAGTGAAGACGGTCAGACTACCAGACGATGCCAAGCACAGCGTGTTCCCAGAATAATAATAACAGATTGTACGTTTGTGAGGTTTTAGGAGTGAGATATTTCCGCAGAAAACCTGGAGAAGGAACTAGATGAGGTCCATATCAATAATGAGATCATTGTGGCTATTGCTTGTTCAGTTTTTGAGGCTGGATTGCTACGTACCTTCAGAGGTGACTTCTTTCTCCCGAGGCTGCATATGAAGAAGATCCTTCTCAAGCCCTGAGAGGAGATAGACTTAAAAATGAATTCTTGTCACTCCAGCGCCCAGCCAAGCATCATCGCTCAGGAAACGCCTGGTGGCCTCGCAGGTCACCCTTTTTCAGGATACACATTTGGCCTACCTAGAAAGAAAAGGTCTTTGAAGGGTTTGAAGGGTGAATTATCCATCTAGAAAGAAAATGAGGAGACAGAACCTGGTCACTCACAGCGTGAACAGATACTTGAGAGTTTCTTTTGCTAATGGGTAGTAGAGAATCTTCGAAAGAGAAGAGGCAACGACTCCCTTGGTGACATGTTTTACCAGGTGACGTCTCCCTTTATGGCTGTGGCAGACATTCTGCCTTCTTTAGCTTATTCACTTAGTTGTCTCAGACTTCATGTTCTTACCCAAAAAAGGCATCTTAGCTAAGGGTACTATGGATCACATTTGTCAATAAAATCTGTAGAATCTTTCTTGAGTTATCATTAAATGTGTCCACCAAATTCAGATCATTACCAGAATAAACATTTAAGAATTCCCAGGAGAAGTACATTTTTACTAAAGATATTTTTTCAAAATATATTATGGCTAAACTATTACAATGTGCTTTTTCAGCCACTCAATTTTACTCAATTATTGCTATTTTTTTTTTTTTTTAGGAATAGTACATCGGGAGAGAAAGTATTTACCTTGAAACTTCAAGATGTGGTATAGTATTGTGGAATGTCATATACATTTAGGACCAAGAAGAAAGGACCTGTGACTACTAAGTCCCAAACACAACATTTTGAAATGATTTTGATGGTGTTTAGGTCAAATTCAGGACCTTAATATATTTGGAACTTATTATTTGTGCTGCGTAATGATCTTGTAAGTGGTCTGTTATAATATGCTGAGACCATGGAAAACACAAATGATATTGGTAGAATTCTGAGTATAAATATCAAGATGCTGTCTGAGGCTACTCAGCCTGAGTCATTTTGATTTTAATGCATGTTTAGAAGCATTTGCTGGGGTCAAAGCAGAGAAATCACTAAGCCCCACTTCATTTAAACCATGGGTATTGTATCTGCCAGAATGCATTAGGCTTCAATTCTGTCAGAAGTCGTCTCTGAGTGAGAGAGTCTTTATTTCCTTCTCCTTCAAAGAAGTATGGCCTTGATAGAGAACTAAGATTATTTTATTTTACTTTGTCAAACATTTAAATTTTGGTAGAATCTTTGATTAGGCAAAATAAGTACCATATGCATTAGAAAAAAATGGGAAGAGAAAGGATAGTAACAGAGTAGGGTCTAGACCAACAGTTTTTTTAGTGTGTTCTAGGGACCTCTAGGAGACCCTGAAACCCTTTCAAGGTGTCTGTGAGGTCAAACATTTTCGTAACACTGAGATGTTGTTGCCTTTTTCCCCCTGACTCTCCATGAGTGTACAGTGGAGTTTTCCAAGGGCTGCACGACACATGGTCACGTCAGTGCTCTGGAGGCTAATGAACGTGGGCTGGTACTTTTAATTTTCACAGTTTTAATTACTAATTCAGTGAATAGTAATGATTATAATTCATATTTTAAGAAAAGCTCTTTGCAAGTCCTCAACAATTTTTTAGTGTTTAAAAGCCTTGAAACCAAAAAATTTGAGAACCACTATTAAAACAAGGCTGTCCAATAGAATTTATTGCAATAATGGAAATGTTCAATAAATCTTCATTGTCTCATGGAATAGCCACTACCCACATGGGACCGTTGAGCATCTCAATGTGGCTAATACAACTGAGGAACTGAGTTTTTTATTTTTGTTTAATTTAAACTTAAATGTATTTATAGCCACTGGGGGCAGTGGCTGCCGTACTGGCCAGCACAGACCCAGACCCTCAGTGCCCTGAGTCCTGATTCAATGTTTTTGCCAATATTTTCCACAAAGCTATTCACAGTGAGAAAGAAGTTTCTTCTGCTAACTATTGAACCCTTGGCTTGGCTTGGTTTGTGTGGGCTATGAGGTAGGTATTATATTTAACCACAAAACATTCAACAAAAGAATTATCATACATTGTTCTAAATATGAATAAGTTCCGGATCAAATCCTTGACTCAAAAAAGAAAGAAAAGAAACCCATTGTAGTTGCCCTTTTGGGAATTCTATGGAGTTCAAAAGCATGTTTCTTCATGTTGCATCTCGAATTAACTCAGACATTTTGGACAATCATTAGATTGTCTTAGACAATCATTTAAAAATTATAAACAGTGCTTGAGGTTTTGTCCCTGTTGCAGTTACATAAAGACAAAATGTAAGTGTTGCGGTTGCATAGGAAGGTCTGCTGGGTGTTCAGATGCGTCATCATCAAACTGGCCTGCCATGGTATTGTCATCTTTCACTGTGATCTGAATCTCACTTAATAGAAATCCTGAATTGCATTTGGTAGAACTGTCTGGATATTATCCTTGCTAGTCATGCTCCCAAGAGATATGCGAGCACAGAGGAGAATCTCAAATGGAAAACACAGGCTTTGAATTGTGTGACCTTATATGAGTTCTAGGACCTTTCTAAACTTACTTTTCCTAGTAAAATGGGATAATACTATGATTAGCAGCTTCTCTACATGTTATTGAGAGGATTAAATGGGATAATGTATATTTAGTACAACTCCTAAAACTTTGTGTATAATCAGTGGTAATTATTGCCACTTATTAAATATGTGCAATATAAGCTCACGTATTTATTGGGAGTCAACTTTGTGCCAGGCAATGAGCTCGTGCTGGTGGGTAGGTGGTCCCTGTCCATGTGCTCATGGAGCTTCCAATCTAGTGAGGGAGAGAGACAATCGCATAAATAAACAAGAGTTAGAAATGGTGAACTTTATAAGAGGAAAGAGCTCCGTCCTCATAGGATGTTTTAAGGAAAAATGTTTAGATTGGGAGGCCAGGAAAGACCTCCCAAGGAAGGAATAGTTAAGCTGAGATCTGAAACGTAGTACCAGCAGGATTTATTACCGGTAGAAAGGTGTTCCGAGGTGTATTGATTGGGATAATGATTAATAAATAAACTCTGGAGTTCAGTGAGTAAACAAGACAGACGTCTATTTCTCTTTCACTTAACAGTCCAGAGTAGGTAGGCTTTGCTCTATCCAGGCATCCAGGGTTTCAGGCCAGACAGTGGCTCTGTCATTCTCTACCACGGCTTCTGTGGTGGTTCCATCATCTAGGATGGACATCCAGGAAGAAACTCTTTAAACAGATGACTTGAAAGTTGCACTTATATAGGAAAGGCAGCTTGGTGTTCAGACACGCTATCGTCAAGCTTGCCCGGCTTGGTGTTGCATCATTCGCTAGGATCTAGATTTCCTATTTCTGTGCTCTTACCTGAAACACACAGGTAATACAGAAATGAGGCATTTATATATCATATACATATAATTTTACTTACTCCGAAAGTTAATATAATTCAATAAATGCTTAGAATTTCTACTGCTTTCCCCTGAAAGTTAAAAACATGTTCAATACTTCCATTCACTTACTCATACACTCATTCATTTAGCAACGTTCTTGAATATCAACAACCTACACCCAATGGCAGCATTTTGAGGATGTTAATGAAACATAGCCCTTGACCTCAAGAGATTCAGAATCTCACGTGGGTGGGAGAGGAGCAAACATCACAGTACAAGGCAAGACAGAGTGGAAGACGTGATATCATGTAGGCATAAATACAGCAGAAGGTGAACACTTCTGCGCAGAGAGAATAGGGAAAGCCTTGTGGGAAGAGAACCATCTGACATAACGAACATTGATCTGGATTTTAAAAGGCAAAGAAGAGTCTTCTAGTCTACGAGAAAAGTCACGAACAGCTGAGTGCGATTGGCTAGGTTAGGGGCAGCAAATAGTCATGAGTGGACAAAATGACTAATCAATAGGAGGAGAAGTAGAACTAGGAAGGTAAAAGAGAGCCAAGCTGGGAAGAGCCTTGAATGGGAAATTGTTGCAGGTCCTGAAGAGGGGCTGGACGGGACTGGATCTGGGTCTTAGGAAGAGAGCTCTGGTGGCCGCACGAACAGGAAGAGGCAGCCGAGCTCAGTGAGCAGAGACTCGTGGTCTCTGGGTGAATCCTCCCCTGACACCTGTGTGATGTTGAGCAAGCGGCCATCCTGTGCCTTACTCTCCTCATCAGTAAGATGGGGATGATAACAACAGCTACTTCACAGGGCGGTGACGAGGATTAAACCGAGTAACTCATGTCAAGGGTTTAGAACAGTGCCTAACATTTAATAAAAATACATAACTGTTTGCACATACGCAGACACATACACAAATTTATCCCTTAGAGAGAAATGGAAACAAAGTAGGAAACCAAAAACACCCAGAGTATGCTAACCCTGTAAAAGGCAGTTGAGATAGAGGAGCAAGGAATCTGGAAACTGGTTGCCTGGCGTGCAATCCCGGGAGAATTGCTTCTTAATCTGTCTAAAATTGCTTCTCTTTTTCCTTCTCTGTAAATTAGCAACAATAACAGTACCCATCGCGTAAGGGTGTGAGGGATTAAATTATATAATGCGCGCAAAGTACCCAGCAAAGAGCCCAGCACCTAGTGATCACTCATAAAAGGAAAGCTTTTGTTACCAAAAATGATTCATTCTAAAAGTTTACAATCCCATAATTTTTTACCTGTGGATTAGTCTTGGCCCTTGATATGCAACTGACATAGTGCAAAGAGCACAGAGTTTGTGATCAGGTAAAACAAGTAAGTTCTTGTTCTGTCACTTAGAGCAGTGTGAATGTGGGCATTGTGTTAAAATGAGGACTGCTCTATTTCCAAGTGAGACAGTTATAATACTTCCTACCTCACAAAGTTGTTGTGAAGAGTACACGGAACACTTTCCAGGAAGTAGCCAGACTGGCATGTAGCAAACACACGATGGAAGGTGAGTCGCCCATTTCTTTCTCCAACTCCCGCTCACATCTCCTCCGAGAGATAAAAAGTCACACCCCAACCTCGGCCTGGATATGTCCAGCCCTCCCAAGTTTGATGAGAAGCCCATTTTAGCTGCAAGCAGAAGATTAATCGTTGTTTTGAATCATGATCTGTGGGTTCAGGCAGAGAAGGACAAAAGTGGAAGCAAATTAGCCCAACCCCTTCACTTGCCAGACCTCTTGCTGTCTCATCTCCTCTGACCCTGACCAAAAAAATTAGCCACAGACTGCTAGGGAATGGGTAAGCCACTGTGCCGTGTTTCCAACTGGGTCAAACAAGGAAAGTAAAGGGAAGGTTGGGCCAACAGAGAGGCAGCAGTGGAGGCGGGTGGATTGAAAAATACAGGAGATAATTATAGTGAGTCTGGCAGGGGACACTATGTGCACTAATTTGGAGAGAGGGTTAGGGTTTGTTTTTTTCTTTTCACATCAAACCACATAGAATTAGACCACCTAAGTGAATAAGCTTTCTTCATAATTGGGAGTCTTAATTACATAGTAGTTGAGAAACCTGGTTTAGGAATAGCAATTACAGAGTTCGAACCATGACTCTAGCACTTGTGAGCTGTTACAGTCTTGGGTAAGTTATTTAAAATGTCTGAGCCACCTTTTCCTACATAGTTCCTAAATCATCACATTAACGCAATGATTAAATATTTTTAAAGCACACAGTCTTGATGCGTAGTGTTAAAAAATATCATCTCTTGCAATTATGATTTAGGTTTTTAGTGGAGTCAACACAGCTTGAAATAAGGAAAGCGTACGCAATTATCTATTGTAGGTGGTGCGGATCACAAGTTAGATGAGTCAGGTATCTACCTGGCAGCCTGAATGATTTAATTTCTCAGATTTACTCAATATAGAATTAATCTGTAATTACTTTCCCTAAAATGACTTTCCTAGTAGATTCCATTTTGTCTTCCCAATTTTTCAAAAATTTTCTTTTCCATAAATTCTGACGTATGGCATTTCTCAGTTTCTTGAGAAACTACCCTTATTAAGGATCTTTATCAAGTGACTTACTCCCCAAATACTCAGGCTTGGCTATTGCTCATAGATCTTTTATCTAATCCTTAGCACTCCTTAATGTGGTTTGGATCTTACTGCCTTTCCTTCTGATGCTAATCTAAATAATAACCCCGGGAGGAAACAAGCCCAGTCTCACCTTGGTGAGAGCTTTCTCTTTACCTGGAAAGTGCCCTCCTGTCCTCTACAATTAGCGATTGTCAGGCACCCATTTTGTGCCCAGAGTCGTCCTGGCTACTTTGAGTCTGCGGAAGCAAAATAATGGATTTCACTTCCAATCAGTTTAGAATTAATGAAAGAAACAAACCTCATATTGACAAAGATTCTTTACTTGACCCAATTTTAGTCAAGCTCCTGAAGCTTCTCCTAGGCCCATCTGTACATATCCTTGTAAAATCTAGTTTTTCCAAAGAACCCAGCTAACAGCTTAGCAAGAGCCCCAACTCTCTATCTGATCACCACTGGTATCTGATCAGGTTCCTCATCCTCCACCACCCCCCAGGTAATATCCTATCACTCTGGCCAGTCTTCAGCAAGAATCCTATTAGGTTAGTTTAGCCAGAATCCCCCTGAAGTTTCCCCTCAGTCATTTTCCGTCCGCTGACCTACCCTGCTCCTTGGCTACAAATTTCCACTGGCCCATGCTACGCTTGAAGTCCAACCCAGTCTCTCTGACCCTCTGAAAAATATTCTGAATAATGTGAGCCTGTAAGTGCTTTAACAAGTAGCATTGCATAATCCTTTTAGCTTAACGATATGCATGAAACAACTAGAGAATAGAGTCCAGGAAATTATGAAAATAAGGAAGGTAATATGGCCAACACAGTATATGGGCCCACCAGAGGAGTGAGAATAGACATATATTGTTTTTGGGGGGAAGCAGCAATCACTGCAGCTGGGAAAGGGGGGAGACAGTGAAGAAACATTTCTGTTGGTCAGATGGCCGGCAGGCAGTGTCACAGCTGGGGCCATTATACTTCTTGATCTACTGCCGTCCCTTCCTGCTACACAATGCATTTTCCTCTACAGAGACGTGAAAAATAACACTTGGTTTCCCACATAGTTTACAAAGGGTGACTTTGTCCAAAGAATAGCTGACACACAGAGCGCTAGGGTACATTAGTGACTAACATTTTTGTAGCGTGTCACAGTATAAAAAGAACTCTTGCTTATATTGTCTTACTTAACGCTCGCAATCGCACTCTGGGGGAGTTATTAGTATTTCCATTTTCAAATGAGTAAAATGAAGTCAATGGAAATTAAGAAAATTTCCTAAGGCCACTAATTTAGCCCCTAACCATTGCTTTGGGTTATTACCATACTCTATCGCCAAAGCCTATATACAACACGATGTTGTGTCATATTTGTGATTAGAAAGAGTATGAAGTTGTTTTGTGTATGTGTATGTGTACGCTGTGTGTGTGTGTGTGTGTGTGTGTGTGTGTGTGTGTGGACAGGGGTTATTCTATGAAGTAATCTCATAATTCAGAATATTATTTTTATGGGAAAAACATTCCAAATACTAACTTGTAAGTGATATTTTAGAATATAACCCATGCGTAAGTTGGAAACTGATGACACAAAATGTAAAGCCTGGACCCGCAGTCTAATATCTTATTACCTTATTTCTCTGTCGAGCAAAAATGCGTGAATTTCCTTTTCAGTATATTTTACCATGTACTGATTTAACAGACCGTCAAAGATCACTTAAGATAGATTTGCTTTTCTCTTTCGTGTTAGAATAACAATTATTCTAGAAGTGAAAATATTCCGCTATCAATAACAACATATTTCTTTGGTAAGCTGTATAATTTATAAAAAAAAAATTTTCTGCTATAATATTTCATTATAAAATTGCCTTTGTAATATAATTTACTGTATTAAATTTGGCTTTAAAGACAAATATATTGCATACTTTATTCCATTTTACATTCCAGTTTTCCTTACCGAAGGTCAAGTTTTTGCTGTGGACAATCAAGCCACATTTGTTTCAGTGAGTTTTAAGTCTTCCAAGCTTTTGGATATCTGTCTTTAGAATACTCCATCACCTCTCCCATCCAAGTACTAACCAGTCCCGACCCTGCTTAGCTTCCAAGACCAGACGAGATGGGCACATTCAGGGAGGCATGGCCACGGATTTCATTGCCTCTCTACTCTGTTCCCTAACCACTTGTGCCCCGGTCACAATTCTTTCTTTGCTAAGAAATTTCACTGATGATTAGAGATGAGTTTTAAAAAGCGTTTTGCAAAAGACTTTGTCTTCCCTTTGGAATGGTTCCCAAATCTGTCAACATGTGGTTGACAGACTGAGTTTGCATTTTTCTTTTTATGGGAAGTGAATAATCTGGGAGATGCAATGTCACCAATTTATTATTTTCTCAAAGCTTTTTATGTCAATTGTCTCTACCAGTTGGCCAACGTTTTAGAATGATTTTAGCTGTTGTATGCTAGAATATAGCAACGATTTTTGCATTTTTTTCTCAAAAACCTTGAAAATATTAATATGAAATAACACACACTCTTAAGAGATGACATGAGCTGCAAGCTGAAGAGTGACTTACTTCTACTTCTTCCTCTTTTCCAGATGAAGAGCTTGACCTGCATAGATTGCTTTGTAATTTAGATACGTTTCTCATAGTTAACTTGTTATTGAGAAATAAGAGTTAAAATAACTTGTCCAAATATGTAAAGTCATTGTCAAGGTTGGGATTAGACCCCAGGTTTCCTGATTCTTATCTCCTAGTCCTGAGCTTGATACACAGGGTTCTACTTCCATTGATCTCTATTTCCATAAGACTCCGAAGTCATAGTAACTATTCAGTACTTTGCATCTGCATCTGGCTAAACCAATGTCTCACCTAGACAGAAAGCTGTCGTGAACAATCTCCTTTGCAACTCACTGAGCTCTTCCTAGTCTTCATCAAAAAACTGAAATTTATTTGCCAGCTAACTAACTCATTTTATCCTATCTTTCATTTGCAATCTGGATTTAGCACCAAGACGGCCACTGAAAACTAGAGTTTATTTTTTCACGGTGCATTTATTAAGTATTGAATCACAGTATGGCTGAGAAGAATCACAGTTCCATTTATCTCCAGGATCTTGGGTTCTTCTCAGGTCATATCTTTGAGACATATTGTGGTTTGGAAGATGTTTCCTCTCCCATGTGCCTAGGCACAAGGATTCCAAGTAAAAACCTAGTGTCAGCGCCCAGCACCAAGGGGAAGAGGGTCGGGCAGGGCAGGCAGGGGATGTGGGAGAAGACACAGCTGAACCGAAAATCAGGGTCTGTTTGGTCCAGAAAAAAAATGCTTTTCAGTGACCAGAGAAATTAAAAAAGTAAGAGATCTAACTTGAACCAGGAGGCAGAAGCTATATTTGAATAATATTATGGGGCAGAAAGAATGCAAGAGCCTGGAGGAGAAAAACTGGAAAGAATCCAAGAAAAGCCAGACTTCTTGGCTGGGGTAAGTGATAGCACAGACCACAAGGAAAAACAAAAACAACTCCGCTCCGGAAAGCACTAAAGAATTCAAAGCGTGCACTTGAGTGAAATGATTGATTTGGGGGAAAACACAGTGGAAAATTGTAAACACTACATTAGCTGGTTAAATTGTTTTCAGCTGACCTCTATTTGGAAATTAACTCGTTCTCTAAAATAAATTCTGGATTCTTCTAGGAGACAAAGTCATTACAGAAGAGTGAATAAGGGGTCAACAGGCAGAAATAACAGCCAGTTTCACAGGACGTTCTAAATAAATTTTTCTTTTTAAAAAGCTGAAACTTTAAAATAAAATTACATCCTTGTCATAGGAATATACTTCTAGGAATATATGCTAAAAGACAATCTTAAATAATTACATAAAAGGCTTTAAACACAAAGATGTCAATGTAGTATTTTGTGGTAAGAAATGAGAGCAACTTAAATTCTTGATAACTAGAACATAGTTAAATAAATGATAATGTACCGCAGAAAAAGACGAGGTCATAATATTCAAACAGTTTTAAATATTTTAAATCATGCATGATATAGCAAGTGAAAAACATGAAAACTTTGTGCTGACATAATATTCTATATGTGCACAGAGCTTTAAAAATATAGACAATGGTTATCTCTTAGCAACGCATTAGGGTGACATTTATTTTTTCAATTATCTTTCAAATTTTCTAAAGAGCATGGGAATCAGTATACTATAATGCTTAAAAACTCAATATCTGTATTTGGCTCATTTTTACTAACTTTATTATCTTGCATATTTTATTAGCTTTGTGATCTTGGACATTGTACTTAAATTCTTTGGGCCTCAATTTCTTCGTCTGTGAAAATGGAATAGTAATACCTATCTCATAGAACTGCTTTAGAGAGTAAATAAAATAATGTAAGGTACTTAGAACAGTGCTGGTACATAATTAACCGTCTGATAAGATTTAGCCATTTGCTATTTTTATAAAAAAGGAATAATGTATATGTATGTGTGTGTGTTTATACACATACACACAAATATTTAAATGCTAAAACAATGAAAACAAACACAGCTGCCCGTTCAATAAGACAGTTGATTATTGTCAAAAAACCAATTTTAGGCCAGGCGTGGTGGCTCACGCCTGTAATCCTAGCACTCTGGGAGGCCGAGGTGGGCGGATCGTTTGAGCTCAGGAGTTCGAGACCAGCCTGAGCAAGAGCGAGACCCCGTCTCTACTAAAAATAGAAAGAAATTAGATGGACAACTAAAAATATATAGAAAAAATTAGTCGGGCATGGTGGTGCATGCCTGTAGTCCCAGCTACTTGGGAGACTGAGGCAGGAGGATCGCTTGAGCCCAGGAGTTCGAGGTTGCTGTGAACTAGGCTGACGCCACGGCACTCTACTCAGGGCAGTAG
>CAUYSK010114275.1:0-26338 GCA_963575035.1 Avahi laniger
AAAAAAAAACCCTAGAAATAATAACCAAGGAAGTGAAAGATATCTACAATGAAAACTATCATTGATGAAAGAACTTGAAAAAGGGACAAATAAATGGAAAGATATTCTATGTTCATGCATTGGAAGAATATTGTTAAAATGTCCATATTACCCAAAGAGATCTCCAGATTCAGTGCAATCCCTATTAAAATAACAATGACATTCTTCACAGAAACAGAAAAAAAATCTTAAAATTCATATGCAAATGCAAAAGACTTCAGATAGTTGAAGCCATATTGAGCAGAAATAACAAAAGTGGGGACAGCACAATACATGACTTCAAAATATACTACAATGCCAAAGCTATGGTAAGCAAAACAGCATGGTACTGGCAGAAAAACAGACACATAGACCAATGGAGCAGAATAGAGATCCTAGAAATAAATCTATGCATTTACAGCCAATTGATTTTCGACAAAGATGCCAAGAACATACAATGGAGAAAGGAGAGTTCTCTTCAATAAAATGGTGCAGGGAAAACTGGATAGTCACATGCAGAAGAATGAAACTAGACCCTATCTTTCACCACATACAAAAATCAACTCTAAATGAGTTAAAGACTTAATGTGGGGCTTAAAACTATGAAACTATTAGAAGAAAACATAGAGGAAACACTTCGTGGAATTGGACTGAGCAAAGATTTTTTGAAAAAGACCTCAAAAGCACAGGCAACAAAAACAAAATAGACAAATCAGATTACACCAAACTAAAAATCTCTACATAGCTAAGGAAACAATCAATAAAGTGAAGAGACAACCTACAGAATGGGAGAAAGTATTTGCAAACTAGATATCTGACATGGGGTTATAATCCAGAATATATAAGGAACTCAAACAACTTAATAGCAAAAAGATCCAAATAATCCAATTAGAAAACAAGCAAAAAAACTGAATAGACATTTCTCAAAAGACGACATACAAATGGCCTACAGATATATGAAAAAATCCTGAACATCACAAACCATTAGGGAAATGCAAATACAAACCACAATGTGATATCATTTCAACCCAATGAGGATGGCTATTATCAAAAAAATAACAGATAAGTATGCAGAGAAAAGGGAGCTCTTGTACACTCTTGGTAGCAATGTAAATTAGTACAGCCATTATGAAAAACAAAATTAAAAATAGAACTACCATATGATCCAGCTATCTCATTACTGGGTATACATCCAAAGGAAATGAAATAGTGTATTGAAGAGACATTTGCAAACCCATGTTTATTGAAGTGTTATTCACAATAACCAAGATATGAAATCAACCTATATGCCCATCAACAGATGAATGGATAATCAAAATGAATACTATTCAGCCATAATATTGCAATAGCATAATGAAATCCTGTTTCATTATGTTAAGTGAAATAACCCAGGCACAAAAAGACAAACACTGCATGATTTCACTCATATGTGGAATTTAAAAAAGTTTATTTTATTGAAGTAGAGAGTAAAATAGTGGTTACCAGAGGCTGGGGGAGGGGAGAACTGAGGGAGGTTGGTCAATGAGTATAAAGTTATCGTTAGAAAGAAAGAATAAGTTCCGGTGTTTTATTATATTTATATATTTAAATATTTATTTATAGGGTGACTACAGCAAAAACAATGAAGTGTGTATTTCAAGATAGGTAGAAAAATGTCACCACAAAGAAATGAAAAATAATATTTAAAGTAATTGATATGGTACTTACTACAATTTGATCATTATATAATGTACACATGCATTGATACATCAACTTGTACCCCCAAATAAGTATAATTATGTGTCAATCATAGATAAAAAATTAATAAAAAAATCGAGAGAACAATCCCATTTTAAAATATCTATACAAATAAAATAAAATACCTAGGAATAAATTTAACTAAGGTGGTAAAAGACCTGCTCATTGAAAACCATAAAATGCTGATGAAAGAAATTGAAGAAGATACAAATAAATGGAAAGATATTCCATGTTTGTGGACTGGAAAAACTATATTGTTAAAATGTCCATCCTACCCACAGTGATCTACAGATTCCATGCAATTTGTATCAAAAGTTCAATGTCAGTTTTCATAGAAACAGAACAATCCTAAAATTCATATGGAACCACAAACAAAACAAAACAAATTACTAACATAGTCATGAGCAAAAAGAACAAAGCTGGAATCATCATCATATCACCTGATTTCAAACTATTCCTCAAAGCTATAGTAATCAAACAGCATGGTACTGGCATAAAAACAGACAAATAGGATGAAACAGAAAGCCCAGAAGTGAACCTACTCATGTATAGTCAATCAATTTTTGACAAAGTCACCAAGAGTACCAATGAGAAAAGGATAGTATTTTCAACAAATGGTATCGGGAAAACTGAATATGCCCTTTATTTTTAAAGGATATTTTTGCGGGATATCAAGTTGTAGGTTGGACATTCTTCTCTTTCAGCACTTGAAAAAATGTTGAACCTCTTCCTTTTGGCATCTGTGATTTCTGATGAAAATCACTTTCGTTTAAATTGTGTTTCCCCTGGTAGATAGTATACAATTTCTCTTTCACGCTTTTTAAGATTTTTAATGTGCCTTAACTTTGAAATTTGATTATGATATGTCTTGGTATGGATTTCTTTGGGTTTATCCTGTTTGAGATTTGTTCACTTCTTGAATATGCACGTTTATGTCTTTTGCCAAATATAGGAAGTTTTCAGCCATTATTTCTTTGAGTATTTTATCATCCCTGTCCTCTTTCTTCTCTATTCTAGGACCCCAGTGACGTTGATGTTAGACCTTTTGTTATAGTCCCAGGTTCCTGAGGTTCCGTTTATTTCTTTTTTCAGTCTACTTTCTCTCTGTTGTTCAAATTGTATAATTTATATTGTTCTATCTTTTAGTTTATTGATATTTTCTTCTGTCTCCTCCTCCATTCCGGTTTTTTTTTTTCAGACAGAGTCTTGCTCTGCTGCCCAGGCTAGAGAGCAGGCATCAGCCTAGCTCACAGCAACCTCAAATTCCTCAGCTCAAGCAATCCTCCTGCCTCAACCTCCTGAGTAGCTGGGACTACAGGCACACGCCACCACACTTGGCTAATTTTTTTTTCTATTTTTAGTTGCCCAGATAATTTTTTTTCTATTTTTAGTAGAGATGGGGTCTCACTCTTGCTCAGGCTGGTTTTGAACTCCCGACCTCAAGTAATCCTCCCGTCTCGGGCTCCCAGAGAGCTAGGATATTAGCCACCATACCCAGCCTCCAGTCTGTGTTTCAGCCCACTTACTTAGGTTATTTTGTTTTGTTTTTTGGTTATGGCCTTCTTCATTTCTAAAATTTTCATTTGGTTCTTCTTTGTATTTCTATTTCTTTGTTGAGACTTGCTGTATTTTTATTTGTTTTCAAGCATGTTTATAACTTCTTCTTGAAGCATTTTTTATGATGGCTGCTTGAGAAAATCTTTGTCAGTTCTAACACCTCTTTTCAGTGTTGATGATCATTGATTGTTTTTATTGTTTGGTTTGAGATCTTTCTAGTTCTTCATATAATGAGAAGATTTTTTACTGAAATCTAGACATTTGGGTGTTGTGTTATGAAGCCTGGTTATTACTTAAACTTTCTATTTTAGCTGGCTTTTTTTCTTTTTTTTTTGACACTGCTCTGGGAGAGAAAGGATAAAGAAATACCACCTTGTAACTGCCATACAAGGGTCAAAGTCCTGGTTCCTCACTTGCATTCCATCGACCCCCAAGAAGAAGTGCTCTTCATCATCACTGGAAGACTCTGACTTCTTCCTAGGCCTTCACTGACACTTTCTCGGATGGGAGGAATATGAGTTCCTTGTTACTGCTTCCCACATGGCCTTCAGTGACTCTGTGCTCAGTGGAGGCCTTGTTTCTGCATGATTCTTCATTAGGCTTTCTAAGATACACCCCTAACAGGGAGAAGGACGCCTCGTCACTGCCAGGTGGGGGAAGAAACCCAGGACCCTCATGTGGTTTCCACTGACACTTCAGGGCAGCGGGTTCTCATTACAACATGGCTGGGATAAAGTCCTGGCTTCCTACTTGGAATTCTCTGACCTTACCCCAGTGGGATATTGAGATACTTCATTACGGATTCTTAGGGGTGGAAGCCTAGGCTATCCACTAGGCTTTTGCTGGCCTGGGTGCTATGGCAGATAATATGTTACTTCAAGATAAGACCAGTAAAAGGTGTGGCGTCTCTCTCTTCAGTGAACACCTTAATTCTTTATTTTTGTGATGGAAAAATCTAATGAGAAATACCCAGGTAGGAGCTTTAAAATACCAGTTTGTATGAATTGCTACTGTGTGATCTTGAGAAGAATTTTTCCTTTTCCAAACCTCAACTTTATCATTTAAAAATATGAGGATGATAATAATGATCTTATAGCAGGACTGTTAGGAGGCTTTAGATAGGTAGTATATGCAAAGCTCCAAGCTCATAGCAGGAGTTCAATAAGTGACACTTGCTATCATCATCATCATCATTATAACTGTCATCATTGTCATTGTCACAGTAACTAGAAACATCCAGCATAGTTTTTTATGAATGTAAGTCACATATAAACCAGATTCTGGCTCCTTATGTTAGGATACTGAAAAATGGTTAGTAGCTGTTCTCTAAGGGTCCAGAGCTGCTAGTTAAGCCAGGAGGCAGGAACAAGCCCCAGAGCTGTGTGCAGCCTGCAGAAAACTACCTCTCATTAAAAGCTCTGTGTTTTCCCTCTGGGTATAAGCTTACTTCGGGAATAGCTGAGCGGGTTGTGGGGGCTTGAGGTCAAGGTAGATAGTCGCAAAATATCTTCCAGCCACTTAGCTCTTACTCTGTTGTGTCCCAGCTGGGCCAGATAGGCATGTGACAAGGTAACTGTCCATCTCAACAACTCAGTACAGCTCAAGCAGATTTGTCATGCACCATATGTTGCTGAAGCCAAGCAACAACCTGGTGAGAAAGTGGAGACATTTTACAGGAGAATGGGGACCAGGGTGAAGGCTCAGGGAGCTAATAACTTGCTTAGTCAAGCCAGTATGTGGCTGAGTCAGGCAGGAACTTAGTCATTCAACACATATTTGGTGGGCATCGTCTTAGTTTGTGTTCCTCCAGCAGTCAACCTTGAGTCGAGGATCTAGTCGAGAGTGATTTTTTGGGAGATGATCTCAGGAAACATTGGTAGGGAAGCAGGATGTGAGCAGGGGAGGGGAGGCAGCCAGCGAAGAATGCATTGTCAGGCAATTTAGTATTGGGGGCCACTGGAGTTAAGTCTCCTGTAGAACATAGAACTCAACATTATCCCACCTTAGAGGCAAGAGAGCTGCTATAGTATTTGCCGATCAACCCTAACAGTCCTTGGTTGAGGCTGCTGCTGGGAGTATTAATTCCCTGGTACCTGAGACTCTTTGCCTGTGGGGCCTCTCTGCTCACACTTCAGGTGCTGCTGTTTGGCAGCCAGGCATGCAGGCATGCATGGGAATGGTGAGTGGTAAGGCCATGTGCAGGGCATTTACTGCAGTATAGCACATATCCTGCACTGTGCCAACTGCAAGAGATGCAGAGGGGGTTAAGAGGGACATAATTCATGCTCTTGTGGATTTTATTCTTTAATGGGAAAGACCTACTAAGTACGTAGCATTAATAAGGGAGGGTCATGATGATGGAAGTAAAGAAAGCTTGGGAACATAAACAGGAGGGGCCTCCAACCCAGCACTTAGGGGAGGGACAGAGGAGACTTCCCAGAGGCAGTGGTATCTCAGCGATTTAAGTTACCACTGTCTTGCCTCTGAGATTTCCACAATCCTGTTCCCTTTGCACAGAATACTCTATTCTCCATCTTCCTCTGGGTGTCTCATACATATTCTTCATGCCTTAGACTATATGTCACTTCTTCAGAGAAACTCTTCTGAATCTTCACAATGGGTTTTACTTCCCAGCTATATGTTTCCATGGTAATCAGTATTCATATTAAAATCAAACAGAAGCAGTGCCTGCCTTTTTCACTGTTACAGCTTCAGTACTTTCCCAGTCTCTGATACATAGTAATAGTCAATCATTTGCTGAATGAAGGAATAAATGATCTGTCTATAGAAAAAGCTACATTCACAGTTGAGGCTGGGGACATAGGAATTATATATTGTAATTGGGGGTGTAACTATTGACAGGCTCTTTTTTTGAAAACTGATTTTCTAAGGCTGAATATGCAGGTTTAAATTCAGAAATGTCATGGGCATTTTCAAGTTCATTGAAACAAATAGTGATATGCTGCCAAAAAGTATAAAAGAAATAAAGGTTGTCTTTGGTATCCACCTACCTGCCTTCCCACAAGTTAAACTCCATATTTCCTGCATAGCTACTCTCTGCTACTATATGACCATTTTCTAAAGACTCAGAGGAAAATACTGTGCAGTTTCCATTCTGGTGAGCAAGACTGTGAGTTCCAGAAGACAGAAGAGATAAAACATTCTCAAGATGATAGAACTGAGGCCAGTCCAGGAGAAATGTCAGGAAGCATGAGCAAAACACAAGGCAGGCAGGCACACAAGAGAGCAAGATTTTCCCTCCTGGGCTTTCTAGACATGGCAGGAATAATTTGTTATTGTTAGATGTACTAGAACTGCCCTGAGCTCTTAAAATCAACGATGTAAAGTTGTGAAATATATACTATGTTTCAATTTGTTCTGAGGTAGGATTCAGATCTCAACTCGTTAATCATGATAAGAAGTGAAAACATTCAATGACAATTCTGGTGAGTGCTTAGGCAGGAATAACTGGAATCCTGGAATTAGGCTAAGCAACCACGGTTACCTTGTTATATTTCAGGACCAAGGACAGCAGGATGTGTGTAGGGTGTGTTCATAAGCATGTCCTCATATGAATATTAGTTAAGCTAACCCTGTGACAGATTCACAAATAAAAATGGTCTCGGATCATCAAAGAGAAAGAAGAACCAATTCTAACTGATAGACTGAGGGAAGCCTTCACAGAGGAGAATTCGAGCTTGGCTTTCAGTGACGGGGAGAATTTTGACTTTAATAATAAAATATTTAACTATTACTTTAGTTACAGGGTGTAGTTTAAGTAAAAACGGAATGTGAAAGTATAGGATATGTTCAGGGACTTCTAAGTCATTTGCTCTGGCCGGGATACAGTTTGCATGGAAGAAATTATAAGGAAACAAAAGTGAAAAAGCAAGTTGGATTTGGGGAAATGGAGGAACTTGAGATCCATACTGAGAAGACGTGATTGCTATCCTGTTGGCACTAGGCAGCTCCTGAAGACCCCTAAATAGGATCATAGAGAGTGCTGGTGGCTGTGTGGAAGACTGCTTTCTGTAGAGGCAGAAAAATGAATTAGGAGGCTTCAGCAACAATGACAAAGAGGGCCTGGACCTCAGCAGTGGCAGGGTAACGGAAAGGAGGACACTGCGGACAAGGCGCGGTGATAGGGTGAGGATGACAAGCGGAAGGCAACCCGGAAGGTCCAGTTTAGGGACCAGGGGATGGTGTTGTTAACACCAAGGGAGCCCAGGAAGGATCCACTCTCCATCCCATTGTCTTTATCTCCTCACTTTACTTCCCACAAGGCCTCAACCTCCTGGACCCTCCCGGACCCCCAGACCTTCTCTCCCTCCAGGTCCCTAATTTGGCAGTGCCCACCCCCAGCCCCTGCTCTCTAGGCAGACTGGCTTCATGACCTTGGAAGAATCGCTTAACCTCTTTGACCTTCCATTTCCACCTTTTAAAATTAGAAGACTGAAACGCAGGATTGTACCCACCTCTAAAGTTCTAGATTTTTCCAATTTACTTCTGCCAGGACCGAATACACTCAGCGTGGTGAGCCCTCCAGATAGGGGCATGAACATGACACAGACAGAGTATAAGCACAGCACCGCAGATGTGGCCTGTCCCCTGTGCCTTACACTTTCTTGACAACTCCATGTCAAGCACCCTTTTGAATTGAAATGGGGTTCTTAAAGTGGACCCTAGACCAGGAACATCAGCATCACCTGGAAACTCATAAGAGATGGGAATTCTCGGACCTACTGAATCAGGAACTCTGGGGGTGAGGCCCAGCCCATCCCTTTAAAAAAAACAAAAAGCCCTGCAGGTGATTTTGATGCATATAACAATTTGAGAACCAATAAATTAAAATATGGAGCAATAAAAAGAAAAATACATTTCTACTCCTCAATAATACATGAATATATTCATTATTTGGAGCTGAAAGCAGACTCAGTAATAAAACATGGTAACATTTTTAGAATGGATGGAATTTAATTTCTGTGAATAAAGTAGAGACTTTCACGTAACCTAGCAATATCTCTATGGACAAAGGAAGAAAGGAAGTACCCAGGAGCCTTAGGTGTAAAAAATTCAGGTAATTAAGGCAAATATAAGTGCTAGGTTTTTATTTGCATCACCTAAATGCATGGGTTTCAAGACATACTCTCTTTTTTAAAGCTATGTAGCCTTTGATTTAAATGAAATCGAAATTGAAATCCCAAATGTAAAACAGATAATTGGGTTGTACTCCAGGGAAATGCAAAGGGTGCCAGATCTCTGCCTCCCACCCCTCCTCCTCCAGTGGCCAAGAGGGCTCCAGGCAAGGCCCATTACTGCAGAAAATAGCTTTAACTCCCCCTTCACTTTGCATGCCCCATGCACAGGCCTCAGGGAAAGTCCATCATATTCCTGCGACTGGCATTTTAATTAACATAAAGAGAAAATTTGTTTTTTGTTGTGATCATGTTTTTCCCTAAAGATTAAGAATGGAAGAAAGGAGGTGAACTTCACCTCGGAGGGGTCCTCTCAGGGAGGAGTGGAGCGCAACTAAAATGCAAATGCTTCCATCATCTTTGCAGCTGGAAGGCTGGACCACCTGCCCAGGAATGTGCTCTTAGTAAATACCCTTAATTAAGCCCCAAATCTAGGAAGCCTATTAAATTGCCAGCCCGGGAAGTGGGAGTGACTCCGTCTGTGTCTGTCACCTTGTTCTGTTCTGCATGGGCAGACGTGACTGAGCACGTAGGCTTCATTGCCACACGGCTTTTCCTGAAAAGAAAGGCCCACCTGTATTTGCATTCATATTTGCAGCCTTCTAGAAAAACGGAAACCTGACTCACCAGCTGTTCGGTCTTCTGAGAACTCTGAATCCAGTTTCGTCTGGAAAACATCCAGCGTCATAGAAATATTCACCAAAAAGGGGTTTTGGGCACCTTCTAGTCCCGTGGGTTTTTCAACTATTTTTCTTTTACTAAACTCTTCCTTCAAAATAACCATTACCCAAAAATAGATGAAAGTAATTTTATTTCACTTACCCCTTCCCTCCCACACCCCACCATTTCCCCCAGTCATTCACTGATCCTACGGGATTCACTAAAGCCTAGTTTAAAAACCACTAATACAGTGTTTAAAAAGACGGATGTCCAAAAAATAAAAGGCTTTTTCAAAGGTAACAGAGCTAGAAAGTGTCCGAGCCTGGATTAGAAAGTCTCTCTGGGGCTGAGATCTCTCCTACGCAATCCATCAAGCCCGTAAAATTATTTATTCAGCCGGCTTAGTTTCTGGGTGCTTATTCATGTTTTCTTTGAGCAAATGTTTATTAAATACCTTCTGTGTTCGGGCACTAGTTAGCCGCTGTGGACTCAGAGATAAGCAAAAGAAAACGGGGCTAACGTCCTCACAAATTGTGTTGCAGGATAAGTATATCGATTAAATGGTTGCATGAATACATGTAAAATGTAGAGGATGATAACAAGGAAGGTGATAAGGATGGTGTCAACTTTATGATCTGCGGACAGTGATAGTGAATACTGAATGCAATACCAGGTCTGGACCTCCCATGGTAGCCAACCTGGTGGTCCTCAGCCCTGGATGCACACTGCAGTCACGCAGGAGTGGGAAAAACAAGCACCGGTACTCAAGCCCTGTCCCCAGAGACCCTGATTTACTCGGCCGGAGTGAGGTCTTGGTATTGGTGCTTTGCCCAAGCTGCTCAGGTGATTCTAACATGTCACCAAGATCGGAAACCGCTGCTGCTGGCAGTCCCCCTCGGGGAACCGCGTGTGTTTCCTCCTCTGTTTGATCGTGTGTCACCGTAAAAAGAGAACACCATGATTTTCAGAAGCAAAATGACTCACGTCCCAGAAAGAAACAGATTCCCAGGAAATCCTGATAAACATGACGTAGACCAGATTAGGAAACAGTCAACCGCGCCTGGTCAGTAGAAAGGGGAGAGCAGCACAGCAGAATAGGAAGGACCCCAAACTCACAGAGAAGCCCAAAGCTGGAGCACTGAAAATCCCTTCCCCGTCGGTCAAGGGAAAGCACTGGACCAGATCAATGGTTCTCAAACTTGACCTTACATCGGCATCACCTGGAGGCCTGGATCAAATGCAGATTGCTGGGCTCCACCCTCAGCCTCTGATTGGCTTAAGTATGGGATGGGCCCTAAATATCTGCATTCTAAAAAAAATTTCCAGGTGCTGCTGGTGTTGCTGACCCAGCACCAAGACTGGGATGAAGGTCCCGTTAACAGAGAGGTAACCCAAGAGGATTCTATTCTTTAAGACAAGGATCCTGTTTTATTTAAATTTTGATATTTTATTCATCATAAATATTTACATTAATTTTTATTTTTCTCAATATTGCATTGAAATATTGTTTATCTTGATTACTGAGCTTTTTGGCACCGCTTTAAGTTCTGTACTTAAGATGAGTGCCTCATTCACTTGATTCTAATCCCTGCTGGCCGGGGGCCACACAGACACTGAATCAAATGATTTCTAAGGGCTGTTCGAGTTCTAAAGCTTCATTAAACAGAGAGGTAGCAGGGTAGAGGTGAAGAGAAGGAGCTCTTGGAGCCTTCTTCATGCCTGTGTAAATGTCCTCTGCCATCTGCAAGCTGTGCAGCCTTGGGGGATTTGCTAAATCTCTCTGGGCCTTTGTTTTTCCTTATCCATGAAGTCAACATAATACTGATCACACAGGTTTATAGTAATTGCTTGCGATAACAACCACGAAGCATAGTGCGGGCTGAATACTTTCAGCAGTCAGCATCATCCGCAAATGCTCCTTGGTTCAATCATCTCCTGAGCGTTTTCCCTTCTGATTAGGTTCACTGTGATTTCTTTGAGACCTAAGAGGAACGTTTCTTTTTTTTTTTTTCAAGGCTGAGTACTGTTTGTCAAGTCAGGCAGCTTCTTGTTTTTCCTGATTTTCCAATTTGTCCCTTGTGGGTTTGCATTTCCTTTATTCCAAAAAGACAGTCTATAAGGACAGTATAATGAAATGCGGTATCTTAAACTAAAGTCTTTAGAAAAAGCAAGAAAAACCTTTTGAATCAATACTCATTATTTATTGAGCATCAGTGAAATAAATGGCCAGTCTCTCCCCGAGGCTGAGAATCACTCTCGTTTATGTTGTGGGGCATAAATATTTGGATTAAGGGGAGAATGACAGTCACTGGATCTTGAGAAGGAAGGCACGGTTTCCAAAATGTCATAAATAGTTGCCAAATTTTGTCGTAAATCAGTGATCCCAATTTACAGACTTTTTGCCAGGGCTCTAGTTTCTTTAGAGAGCCATGTGAGAGGAAGGGAGAGGTTTTCAGAGGAGGAAACCCAGGCCTTCAGGTGTCTATGCTGATGTCTTCCCTCTGGTGTCTCTACCATCTTTCCTCACACCTGCCACTCTTGACCATTTGTCCTAACCAAATAGGACTGTCCACGTTTGTCAACCTACTATGTGAACCCACTCCTTCCTGCGTAGATCAAGCTGTTTTCCACATGCAATGGCTTTCCATGCCTCTCCATATTAAAATCCTATTCATGCTTGGAGATCTCAAGAGTCACCTTCTCTAAGAAGCCCTCCCTGACCCCTACACTTCACGTCCTCGTGACTGTTCCTGGAGAGTCAGCCTCTGTTAGAGCACACCTCAGAAGCTTGAGGTTTTTCTAATCCCACACATCATCCTTGATAAGTTGTTTATCTTCCATGGATGGAACTCAACTCTAGTTTCTGTTTGGTTGATTATCAAACTTTACTGAGCAACCAAAGTAACAGAATCCTAGGTTCTGGTCAGAGAACTTGATCTTCTGTTGCTTAATTCTTATCAAAAGCATCAGTGCAGGAAGAAATATTCATGAGTCATATTGATCCCACTGTTTGGGCCTCTTTCCGTGGTCTATGCTTTAATAGTGTGCAATCTATCTGAACTAAGAAATAAAACAAAAATGATCCGTAGTATAACCCATTGCTACATTATTGTTAGAAAGCACTGGAGAAATTGTTCTTACGATTGAGGGCCAGGAAAAGATGTACTATTTCTAAGCAACTGGTGAGCTTTCATCTTATTGATAGCAGGGACTCCTGTCCTGTTTTCCCCTTTGCCTTGGCTAGGAGAAAGCTCTGAATAACACAGCTTTGGATAGAGTATTTTAATGTGCATTTCTTATACTGATCCCATTCCTGGCTTCCTATTATTTTTCTACCTTTATTTTAGTCTCACTTCCATTTAATTTTTTTCCCTTTTTGCTTATGTACTTCTGTAAGATCCTTCAAATACTTGTATAAAAGAGGTGAGGGATAGATCTTTAACTAATTCATATTTCCTTGAAGGCAGACAATATATCCTATTTGTTCTGAATTTCTGATACTTTTTCTAGAGCTTGACACATTTATGCATTTTTAAAGGGAAAAAGAGGAAAGATAATGGAGGGAAGAAAAATTGAAGTTGTTGGTAGAGGTATCTATAGCCTAGTTTTATATCTAGATGAATTATGGAAAAACTCAAGACATTTTTTAGGACATGCAAGCTATACCAAATATTTTAGAATATCTGAAAACCTAAAGATATTGCTTCATATGTTTCCAATTAATTTTAGTATTGCAAAGATAATTTTCTAGGTAATATCCAGACATTTGGCATATGTAGACATGGCCGCCAATTTAACAACTATGCCAAGTGTGAAATTATTGTTACAGCAATGATTCCCTAACTTTCTCAGGCACATTTATATATTTTTTGGGCTCAAGACATTGGACCTAGAAATAATTTATGCATTTTTATACTCAGTATAGCCATCCTAACATAGAAGTGTTGTGAGTATAAAATGAGAAAGCACTTTGTAAAGTTAAAAGACTTAATTGAGAGCAATGTGATGTGTACATACTCATAAATACACACTTTGCAAGGGCATTTATTTACCTGTCAGAAAGAAATTTCAATTTTTGTAGCCTAATATAAAAGGGCTATAAATGCAGGGTATAAACAGCATACGCCAACAAACATAAACCCAGCAATCCATAAAAACAAATGACAATCATTATTGAGTACATGGACTCTTTGGAGTCATCTGGACTCTTCTATCTCTGTCACAGTTACTCCACATCCAGCTGGTCAGCACATCTGAACTCTACCAAGTGACTCTGCCCCTGGCATCCTGGACTGAGCCACCATGTTCCGTAACCACAGTGGCCTTATGACTAGACTCCCTGCTGTTGCTCTTGTCCCGTTCAGACATTCTCCACACAGAAGCCAGGGTTTTCCTCCAGAAACATGCGTCAGACCACGTCACCTCTCTACTCAAAACCCTCCGATGGCTGCCATTCCACCCAGAGCAAAAGCCAAAGTCTTTGTAACACTCCCCACGTAACCTACTACGGCCCCTCCTCAGTCCACTCCAAACTCTTGGCCTCTTCGCTGTATTTGAAGTGCAGCAGCCACTCACGGCCGTTAATTTTGCTCTTCTTTGCACTTGGCATGCTCTTATCCTAAATTTTCACATAGCTCATTTTCTCATCTACTTCTTGTCTTTGCTCATATGTTACCTAAATTTTAAGTGCCCTCCATCCCTACATAGGAACTTTCCATCTTCTTCCATTGCTTAACCTCTGTCTGCAAAAATTATTACCTTCTAACATACTTATGTATGTCACCATGTATATAAAAACTAAACTATATATAACTATAAAACTAACTTTTTATGCACAAAATTATTAAAAATATTGTATAAAATTACCTTCAGACTATGTGTATAAGGTACATATGAAACATATATAAATTTCACGTTTATACTTGGGTCCCAGCCCCAAGATATCTCCTTATATACATGCAAAATCCCAAAATCAAAAATCCAAAACACTTTTCGTCATAAGCATTTCAAATTAGGAATGCCCAACCTATATATAGTAGATAATTTTTAAATTGTCCTCCAACTAAAAGAGCTCCATGAGGGCAGGGATATTTATTGTCTGTTTTGTTTACTGATGTTGCTCAGCACATAAAACAGTGTCTGACACGTAGAAGGAACTTAATAAATGTTTGTCAAATGAATGCTTAAACCATCTTCATACCTTCCTTTCTCCAATTTTACAAACTGTGGTAGATTAATCTTCTTATATTATTGGCTCTGTTCTATTATAAAATTCTCGTTGACTTTTTATGACTCCAGAAGGAAGTTCACGTTGCTCAGTTGGAACGACATGAACCTCCTACTATCATCTCAGTTTGCTTTCTTACTATTCTTTTGCTTCATCCAAACTGTTCTCCCTTGCTTTGCACTATGTATGCTGTACACTTTCCCACCCCCATGTCTATATTTAAGCTATTACTCTGTCTAGAATGCCCTTTTCTTGCCTCTCTGAAGGTCCAAATTTTACTCATATTTCAATAGCTAAATCAAATGTCATTTCCTTCATAGAGACTTCTCTGATTCCCCCAGGAGAAAGCCATCTGTCTGTATCTTCTCTGAGTCTTACTATTCGCTGAGTCTTAAAATATATCGCTGTATTACAGAGAGCATAGCAAAGGGTTAAGCATAAAATTACACACCTCCAGGGTGTGACCTTCTGCATGCTTTTATAACTCTCTGAGTCTTGGTTCTCTCAACATAAATTGGGCTGCTGATAGCTTATGTACAGTAATGATTATAAGGTTAAATGAGATAATGCTTATTTACTTACCATATGATTATAAGGTTAAAGGTCTGATTTTCCCAGTACATGTTAGCTATCATTATTATCATTTCATCCTTGAAATATAATTATGCTATTTCCTGCTAAACTGTAAGTTTCTTAAAAACAAAATAAATGTCTAATTTACCTCTATACACACCCAGGTACTCAGTAAATATTTGTTGAGTAACTTTGAAAATCAAGACCATGACTTTGTCCTTTAACTTAAAGCAAAAATACCTGCTAAAAAGTTGATGGCATGTTTTTTTTGGGGCAACCATCTTTTAGCAAATAAATCCATTTCTACATGACTTTGTTTTACTTCTCAGCTGTTCTTATCATAGAATTAGAAGCTCTCTAGCATTAGGTCTTCTTATTACATTTCCTAGTATACAAAAAGGACTCATCAGTTAAGAAAATATCTGCCTAAACTTTTCTAAAATAAGCCTGAGAAAGTATAAGGGAAAAGAAGAAAATAAAAGAGTAAAAATAAAGTTCAGAAAGGTATGGTTCTTTCCACTGAGACAAAAGTCACATAAACAGACACGTTGTAGAGTCAAAATATATAGTAAGGGAGGGGGGAGAAGCAAGCCCAGGCTGCGATGGGAACACAGAGGCACTATATCCAGTTCTTTTGTGTTATCTGGGAAATATTTCCTAGAGATAATAATAGCTAAGCTAAACTACTAGAGATAAGCGAAAATTAGTCAAAAGAAGATGAGCAAAATGGGCATTCTATCCAGGCAGGCAACATGTTATAAACAAAGGCAAGATGGCCTGAAGTAGCATGACACATGCTGGATTTCACAAGCATTTAGGCATGTACAGTGTCTGTTCCGGAGCAAGAGTGGGAAAATACAAAGTTGGAGAGAGAGTTTTCAACTGAGTCACAGAGTATTCTAAATGTCATGCTCTAGAGCTTATTTTGCAGGTAAAAGGGAAACTTGAAGGATTTTAAGTGGGGAAGGGAAATGATCAGATTTATGTTGGAGAGAGATTACTCTGGCTACAGAGTAGAGATATTTATCCAGAAATAAAGGGAAAAAGACATCCGGGTCAGGAGGCTATTGAAAAACTCCAAGCTAGAGAAGTGGATTGCTCAAAGCAGAGAAGGTGGGTGATAGGAGAGGGGTGGAGTCGAGAAATGTGAGCAACAAGTCAGTGGGATTTGGGGACTAGTCTATGAACTGGCTTGAAGGAAGGAGGAACCCGGGTTTCTATTTGGATGACTGTGCAGAGGTGATGCTAATCACTGAGATGGGACATTGCTGTTGAGACGCAGCAGAGTACAGGCTGGACATGTGGGAGGGAGATGACGAGTTTTGTTTTAGTCACACTGGAGTATCAGTACTCAGAGTCTAAACCTTAGGGAAGGGAGAGATCTGAGCTGGAGGTAACATTTGGTGTCCTTATAATACAGGGTGGTTAAAGCCTCAAGCGTGTGTAAACTCACTCGAGGATAAAGTATGTAGAAACCAGGATTCTGGTGAACACAGCATTTGAAGCAGAGAAGGAGGAGCTCACAAAGGAAGCATATTAGGAACGTGCAGAGAGAGAGAAGAGGAAAACGACATGAAAATGAATCTGTTGAAGCTAAGAGAGCAGAGGATTTCAGGAAGGAGGGATTGAGCAACACTGTCAAATGCAGCTGTATGTGAAGTAAGATATGAACCAAAAAGTGTTTGGCAAAAGGCATTTTAAATTAGGTTTAGAGCGAGAAGGAAAATAAGACAGGGTTAAGCCTGCTGCTTGGAAAAGATGATGTCATGTTAACGCATGACAGGGAGAAAGAGGCCTACAGCATTTCTGTTGCTTGTCTATCCTGTCAAGAAGAAGGATCTTTAAACTGGAAAGGTAGAGCCGGTGTCTTTAAGAGGCAATTAAAGCTCAAGATAAGTTAGAAGATAATGAAGACAGGACCACAGAGTTTTGCATACAGGGGATCTTCTAGGCCCTGATGAATTATATTCTAGGACATGCACACACACACACACACACACACACACACACACACACACACATACACCTCTGTCAGAAAGCTTTAAGCATCATAGATAAGAATATCAAAGATGCTAGAGGCTGGAAGCTAACAAAAAGAAAGAGGACCTCAGAAAAATCGTGTTCAAATATATGAAGAGCTATTATGTAGAATAAGACACAGTAAATTTATTTTGTGTGACGTCAAAAGGCAGAACTCAAATCAGAATGTGGAAGTTGCAAAGCACAAATTTCAGCTGGCAACAATTTTCCATCATCCTGTCGTGACATAGGCCACTTCGAAAGGCAGTGATGTCCTGTCTTGGAAGTATTCGAGCAGAGGTTGATGGCCATCTGTCAGGAGGGATGGTTGGACTCACTTTGGAAGGGTCAAGACCCAGTACTCACCTCCCTTGAAAAGACGCCATTTTTTTGGAAACAGAATTTTTTCTTACTGAATTTAGAAAGTAAAATATATTTGTCATCCCTGGATTACATGACTATTATTTCTAAGGTCCCTTCTAAATAGGAAACTTCATTTATCTAGACTCTGGAAACTACAGTAAATGTGGAAATGATGGAAAAAAAAAAACCCCAGCTGAGTTAACTAAATCACCTGGAGCCTGGAGAGGACTGGAACAGAGTGTGAGTTGGTGTTGTATTAGTTTCATTTGTCATGAGACCCTCTGCAGGAGAATCGGGGTTGTGGGTTGAATTAGGCAGTGTTCCATGCTGGCTTTACACGACCAGGTTTATAAACAAATATTTAGTTATGTCCTTGTGATGCCAGACACAATGCTAGATACGGCTACTGTGGAGAAAATATGTCAAGACAGACACTAGGCACACTCAGAACAGAAGGCGATGGTCTTATAAAAGACTTTTTATCATCTCCCTCTTGGCCAGTTAAAATGAATTAGAGTGATCAAAGGCATTAGCATTGAGTTCTTGCTTTGTATAGTTCAGCCTACAAATCAACTGCTGCTCTCTGTTTATTATTGCAAGATCATAATTCACAAAGGAAGGTTCAAAGAGGTCAGTATTTATGACTACCCAGAGTGTTTCATTTGCAAAAATTATAAATGGAAAATCTGGCGCTTAGTTAGAAATGTAGATCTTCTGATACATAAATTTGCCCCATTGATTTTTATGTATTTCTTAAACTGTGCCCTGCTGCTTTCAATATTGTTTTGGAACAGATTGACCATAAATATTTAAATAACTTCTGTTCAACAATCAAAGCTACTGAAAACAGTAGCTGTTTGAAGATACAACTGTGATCTGCTAAGGTCAAGAGAAGCTAAAATAGAAAAGATTCAGAGTAAATTATTCCTTGGTAATTATCCAGCAAAAGAAGAGAAAGTTCATAAGATCATGCTTTACAACTTGTTAGGTACACCCCAAATACTTTTGAAGTACCATGTGCAATATTTTGAAGTGCATAAAGTATCTGTCACCAACATGGAAGTGGGAGAGAGGGAAGATGTTAGCTTTTGCAATGACTGAAAGAATGGAACTCCAAAACCTGGTGAAGTGAGATCTAATGCTGTCCAAATATTTCACTGTGCTGTTTAATCTATCCACTACTTTGAAACAAGATAAGTAAAAAGCACAGAGTGCTTTAAATCCAGGGCCTACCACCAAAACATAGCAAGCTAGCTCTTGTCTTAACAACTGGTCTACGAAATATTCTCATTGTGTGACCTGCATACCTTGTCTTCCCATTACAGCATGTAAGAGACTAAAGCAGTCACTTAAACATGGTTTTAAATATGTCCTAGAGAAGCCTTTCCCAGCCTCCCGGGTTAGGTCTGGTTGTCCCATATAGCAGCTGTGGGAATGTACCTCTCAGATCTTCTTTGAGGGGAAATGTGCTTTGAGGTGTGACTGAGCACGGCATGGTACTAGATCTGGCCATTCCTCATCCACAGAGGATTCCCCTGGAAGGCAATCTGTGCTCTGGGGCCCCGTTAACCTGGTCTAGGCTGTCTCAGGAGCTGCATTGCAGCCTGAGGCTCTTTCTACCTATCCTTCCCTCATTCACTCTCTCCTTAAAAAGGTGTCAGATTTTTACCACTGTCTGCAGTGGTAAAAATCCCTACTCCTGATTTCTCTCCTTTTTCCTCCGTAGAGGTTTCCCCTATTAATTCTGTAACACTTTTAATTCCATGTTGGCATTTGATTCTGAAGAATTCAAACTAATAGCCCAGTGACATACCCTCAGAATTCCTTATACCATTCCTTTAAAGCACACGTTTTCTAATTAGACATTTATGTAATTATTTAATAAATGATTCTCTTCCCATCGGACCTTTGATTTCCATTGGGATATGAAATATGTCTACTTTATCCCTAGACTCTACCAAACTACCTAAAGAGTCATACATGATTTATAAATATTTATTGAGTGGATAAATCAATGAAAGAAATAGCGATAGTACCACACCATCATGGAAGATTTAGGGATTGCACTAAAAACGATGGAACAAAGTAGTCACAATAGACTTTGACCAGAGAAGGTGACAAAGTGGGTGGAGAAATAGAAGAAAGCCTGAAAATTAAGTCAACAGTACTTGTAAAATCACTTAACTGTATCTTTGTGCTTACAGGGTTTTGATAAGGATTGACAAAGAAAGTGAATTCAATACTACAAAGACTTCAGAGCTCAGATTATCAACATCTCATATTAATACATTTTTCAACTTTTAATAAGTACGTACTGATGAGCCTAGTCAATATTAGACATATCCCTAAAGTTTAGATATTTGTGTACATGACTGAAAAAGGAAGAAATTTTCCAAACCAAACCCAACAAATTCTAAGAATACTGAGGTCTTAGGTGTTTTAGGAGGAGAGCCATATAACTAAAGTTATATATATAACTAAAGTGTTTTAGGAGGAGAGCCATATAACTAAAGTTCCAGGGTATTGTGATATCCCATATGACATATTGTCATTAACTCTTACAACCACGGCGAGCTCCCTTGACACACAGAATTGGTAGTATATGTTAACAGAAGGGGAGTTGAAAAAAAAATATATTTCTGACTTTTTGTTTCTGGCCAGGGTGGGGTACTTGGTACCAGACTAGCCCTTCCTCTGTAAACAACTAGGAAACTGGGTATAATATGGGAAAGAAATCAAACTGATACCTTTTGGATATCAAATCACAAACAATACAGAATTATAATCCCCAAGAGAAGGGAAACAAACAAGCAAAGCCTTGTAATTATTCTTTCCATTTGAGGCATCTGATCAATCCTGGAGTAGGAAGGGGGCAGCGATGGAAATCATGACTTAGCTGAGGAGACAGAGAATTTGAGGAAGTCTAAGACAGCTGTAATTTAGAGGCAGATACTAGAGAGGAGAGAGCAGAGAAAGAGTTTGAGAAAGCTGCAGTAAAAGTCCTCTTGAATCTTTGGCTGAATACAGAGATGCACATTCATGGTGTGAGACTTTTAGGCTCAGTGAGCCTAAGATACTGGGGAGGTATAAACTGAACCACAAGAACTACCCCAAAGTGGGAGATATTCAACCCGAGACATTGAGTAGAGACCCCAGAAAGGCCATACCTTAGCAGCATAGTTAAATTAGCCATAAAATGATGGTTAATCTAAACTCACCCAAACAAAGCTTGAAAACGGGCCTTAAAAATAATGTGGTCATTAATGAATAGATAAACAGCAATCATAATAAAGCCTAATTTTTTTTAACAAAATATAATAAAATCTAGATACTCAATATGACATTAACAATGTTCAGTGTCAAAAAAAATTACTAGATGTGCAAAGAAGCTGGAAAATATGACCATAAACAAGAGAAAAATCAGTCAACAGAAACAAGGTCTGAGAATGATAAGGATGATGTATTATTATTAGTCAAGGACTTCAAAAAATCTATTAAAAGTATGTTTAAGGACATATGGGGGTCGGGCGCGGTGGCTCACGCCTGTAATCCTAGCACTTTGGGAGGCCAAGGCAGGCGGATCGCTCAAGGTCAGGAGTTTGAGATCAGCCTGAGCAAGAGCGAGACCCTGTCTCTACTAAAAATAGAAAGAAATGATCTGGACAACTAAAAAAAATATATATATATATAAATTAGCCGGGCATGGTGGCGCATGCCTATATTCCCAGCTACTCGGGAGGCTGAGGCAAAAGGATCGCTTGAGTCCAGGAATCTGAGGTTGCTGTGAGCTAGGCTGATGCCACGGCACTCTAGCCCGGGCAACAGAGCAAGATTCTGTCTCAAAAAAAAAAAAAAAAAAAAAAAAGGACATATAATATTTGAAATGAAAATTTTACTTGGTGGATTTCAACACAAATTAAACACACAAAAAAGCAAAACCAAAAACCAAACCAAGACAAAAAACCACAACAATGAAATTAAAGACAGGGAGATAGAACTAGCCAAACTTAAATACAGAAAAAAATGCTAAAAGGTAAATAAACAGAGCCTTTAGTGATCTGTGGGAAAATATCAAGCCATTAAACATACTGCAATTGGAGTTCTGGAAGGAGAGTAAGCAGTCAGCAAAAAAAATATTTATGGAAATGATAGCTAAATTTTCCAAATTTAATTTTAAAAAACCCCACAGAACTAATAAATTCAATAAAATCCACTCAGGATAAATAAATAAATATCTTTCTAAGGCACATAATACAATTACTGCAAAACAACCACAAAGATAAAATTTCTAAAACCAGACAGAAAAAAGAAGTCCCTTACTTATAAAGAATGCACTTAAGAATTACTATTGACTTTTCATCATAAACAGGGCAAACCATAAGATAATGGAAAAAAATCTATAAAGTGTCGAAATAATAAAAACATAGTCTAGAGTACTAGAACCAATGAAAATATTCTTACAGCCTCAAAAATAAAGAGAAAATAAAAAAACTTCTTGCAAGAGAAAAAAAAATTTGGGTGACTTCACTGCCACGCACATGATTTTAGATGTGAATTCAGATCTACATAAAGGAATGAGGAAAACTGGAAATGGTAAACTTGTGAGTAAATATAAAAGGCTATTTTCTCATTTTTAAATTTAAAAAATTTACTTATGAAAGCAAAAAGAACAATGAATTGTGTTATGGAATATGTATATATATCATGTTTATATACATATGTACACATATATCATATGGAGAATTAATAATGCAAAGTTTAGAAAGGGAACGGTATACGGTTGTAAGGTTCCTACATTATACCTAAGTGGTATAACACTTAGACTGTGATAAGTTAAAGACACATATTATAAATCCCAGAGTAACCACTTAAAAAATAAAACAAAGAGGTATAGCTAAGAAGTCAACAGAGGAGATAATATGCCAAAAATAGTCAATTAAGACAAATGAAATCAGAAAAAGAGGAAGCAAGGAACAAAGAACAGATGGATAAATAGAAAAAATAGCAAGATGGTAAATTTAAACATGGAATGAGCACACCAATTAAAAAGCATAGATTGACAGATTGGACAAAATTGCAAGACCCAACTAAATATCACCTAAAAATATATACTTTAAATATAAAAACATAGGTCAAAAGTAAAAAGATAGAAAAAGACATATCTCACAAACAGTAAGCGTAACAGAGCTATCTTAGTATCAAACAAAGCAGACGGCATGCACGCCAACCTATCTTAGCAGGGCCAAAAAGGGGCATTTCATACCGATTGTGACGGCCATTTTATCTGTTAACTTGATTGGGTTAAGGGATACCCAGACAGATAGCAAAACATTATTTCTGGCTGTGTCTGTGAGGGTGTTTCTGGAAGAGATTAGCATTTAAATCAATAGAATGAGTAAAGATCAGCCCTCACCAATGCGGGCAGGGATCTTCCAACCCACTGAGGGCTCAGATAGAATAAAAAGGTGGAGGAAAGGCAAATGTGCTCTCTCTTCTGGAGTTGGGGCATCCATGTTCTCCCGTCCTCAGACATCAGAGCTCCAGGTTCTTGGGCCTCAGACTCCAGGACTTACACCAGCACCCCAGTAGTCTTCGGACTGAGAGTTCCACCACTGGCTCTGTGGTTCTCAAGCTTTGGACTCAGACTGAATTACACTCTGCTTTCCTCATTCTCCAAATTGCAGGTGGCATGTCATGGGAATTCTCAGCCTCCAAAATTGTGTGAACCAATTCCCATAATAAATCTCTTCTTATGTATCTATGTCCCACTGTTTCTGTTTCTCTGGAGACCCTGACTAATACACTGATGAAAAGGTCAATACATCAGAAAGACAGACGTATGTTAAATGCGTATGGGCCCTATAACACAACTCAAACAATGTGAATTGAAAACTAACGGGAGCCAAAGGAGAAAGAAAAATCCACAATTACAGTGGGAAATTTCAATATTCTTGTCTCTGTAATTGATGGAACCAGTAGAATGAAAATTAGCAATTATGTAGAAGATGTAAACAACATTATCACCGAAATTTCATTTAATTGACACTGAATATCACAGAACCCAACACTTAAAAAAAAATATACGTTCTTTTTAAGAGTACATGGAATATACCAAGAGAGATCATATGCTGGGCTACACAGTAAGGCTCAACGAATTCAGTAGGACTGAAATCATACAGAGAATACTCTCTGGCCACAACAGATTAAAAATTAATGACAAAAAATAAAGCTGAATGTCCTCAAATATTAGCAATTAAACAGCACATTTCTAAATAGTTTATGGCTCAAAGATGTCAGAAGAGAAATTCAATAATATTTCTAACTGAATAATAATGATGAAAACAACATGTCAAAATTGATGACTTGCAGATAAAGACACATTTAGAGGGAAATTTACAGTGTAAATGCTTATGTTAGAAAATATGAAACGTTTAAATGAAATGATCTAAGCTTCTACCACCTTAAGAATTTAGAAACAGAAGGACAAATAAAACAAAGTGAGGAAAAGGAAGGAAATAAAGGTAAGAGCAGGAACCCAGAGTAGGCCCTTTGAAAAGAGCAATAAAATTAATTAACCTCTAGTTGGACTAATAAAGAAAAAAAGAGAGAAAAAAAATCAAATTAACAGTATGGAGAATGAAAGAGGGATCTCAATATAGACCTTACAGACTTTAAAAAAAATAAGTAATACACTGAGTATGTCATTGAAAAAAAATAAGTGAATATTATAAACCATTTTATGCTAATGATTTTCCAATTCAGAGAAAATAGACAATTTCTGAAAGATGTAAATTAATAAAACTGGTGTAAGAAGGTATAGAAAATCTGAAAATTCTTGTATCTACTAAAGAGATTAAATTTTTAATAAATGAAAAACATCCCAAAATTTGGATCCAAATGGCTGCAAATGACATGTCACCAAAGATAACACACAAGAAAATAAAATTGAAAATATGCATGATAATCCATAACAAAATATTAGTAAATAGAAGCAAGCATATAAGGACATAAAAAGATGCCCTACTTTGTTAGTCATTAGGGAAACACAAATACAAATTACAATGAAATACCACTATCTACCTAGCAGAATGGATAAAAATAAGAAGACTCACTTTACCAAGTGTTAGTGAGAAGGTGGAGAAACTGGAACTCTCATGCATTGCTGGTGGGAATGTAAAATGGTACAATCACTTTAGAAAGTAATTGGGCAATTTCTTAAAATGTTCCCCTATCATACAATGGGACACTTCACAGCTATAAAAAGATCGAACTATCGATACAGACAGCAACATTGAGGAATCTCAAAATAATGATACTGAGTTTAAGAAGTCAGGAAAAAGTACATACTGTATGAGTGTACATACATAAAATTCCAGAAAATGCAAACTAATCCATAGTGGCAGAAAGAGGACCAGGGAAAAAGCTGAATTACAAAGAGGCACAAGAAACCTTTTGAGGATGATTTGATATTTTTCATTCTCTTAGTGATAGTTTCATGGTCCTATATATACACGAGGGCTGTCTGGGAAGTATCCAGCCATTGTTAACGTAATGAGAATGGTTTGGTGTTACAGTACATGGCTGGATACTTCCCGGACAGCCCTCGTATATGTCAAAACTTATGTAATTGTGTGTTCTGTGTACAATTTACTGTATGTCGATTATACTTCAACAAAGCTATTCAAAAGACAAACTAAATATTTCTCCAAAAATATATGAATGGTCAATAAGCACATGAATAAATGTTCAATGCCTTTAGCCACCAGTGAAATAAAAATTAAAAATACCGTAAAACACTACTACACTCTCACTAGAATGCTTAACATTAAAAAAAGTGGCAATTCCGAACCTTGGCCAACATGTGGAGCAACCGGAACTCTCATACGCTGCTGGTGACAGTGTAACCACTTTGAAGAATAGACTGGCAATTTCTTATAATACTAAACAAACTCTAACCACGTGACCCAGTGATTCTATTTCTAGTATTTACCCAAGGGAAATCAAAGCCTGTGTTCACAAAAAGCTTTGGAAAACACTGTTCACAGTAGCTTCTTTCATAATAGAAACTGGAAACAATGCAATTATCTGTCATCAAGTAAATGAACAAACAAATCTTGGCATATTTACACAATGGAGTACTATGCAGTGATAAAAGGAAGGGACTACTGGTACACGCTATAACGTGGATGAATCACAAGAATCATTTTGCCAAGTGAAAGAAATCAGACAAAAAAGAACACATACAATACAAATCCATTTATATGAAGTTCTACAAGGATAAACCAATGTATGGTGATCAAGTCAGTGTGGATATACAATGCTGTGAATGTGCTATATACTGCTGAACTGTTCACCTAGAAATGGTTAATTATATGTTATGTGAATTTCACCTCGATTAAAACTCAGTGTGGGTGCCTGGGGAGAGCCACTACAAATGGGCACAGAGTAATCTTTTGGGGTGATTGAAACGTTCTATACCTTCATTGTAGTGGTGATTAATGGGTGGATACATGTATTACAACTGCTTGAATTAGTCTTTAAAAATGGGTGCATCGTATTTCATGTAAGTTATGTCCCAATAAAGTTGATTTAAAAATATATTTTGTTAAGCGACAAAATATATTTTTAAATCAACTTTATCGGGTAGAGGGGAGGGGGGAGGGGGAGGAGGGGATGGGTATATGCATGCACAAAGAGTGCAATGTGCACCATCCGAGGGATGGACACACTAGAAACTCGGACTTGGGGCGGGGAGGCAAGGGCAACATACGTAAACTAAACATACGTACCCCCATAATATGCTGAAATAAAAAAAGAAAAGTAACATTGAAAAAATATATATTTTTTAAACTTCACTTGCAACTATGGCTACTTAAATGTCTCTTTTGGGCAATGAGAGATAAGCAGACGTTAGTGGGTGGGGCTTCCAGGATATCTCTTTAACAAGAGACCACTGGACTGGTGTGGATTTTGTGGCTTTGTCTTTCTT
>CAUYSK010114279.1:0-11292 GCA_963575035.1 Avahi laniger
CAAATACTTTCCAAAAGATGACAGATTAATGGCCAACGAACATATGAAAAAATGCTCAACATCTCTAATCATCAGGGAAATGCAAATCAAAACCACAATGAGATATCACTTAACTCCAGTGAGAATGGCCCTTATCAAAAATCGTAAAACAGTAAATGTTGGCATGGATGCAGAGAGATAGGGACACTCATACACTGTTGGTGGAACTGTAAACTAGTACAACCTCTGTGGAAAGTAATATGGAGATACTTCAAAGAGATACAAGTAGAACGACCATTTGATCCAGCAATCCCATTACCAGGCATCTATCCAAAGGAACAAAAGACTATAAATTATAGCAGCAAAATTCACAATTGTAAAGATGTGGAAACAATCCAAGTGCCCATCAATCCATGAATGGATTAATAAAATGTGATATATGTATATCATGGAGCTCTACTCAGTCACAAAAAACAATGGTGATATAGCACCTCTTGCATTATCCTGGATAGAGCTGGAGCCTGTTCTACTAGGTGGAATATCCCAAGAATGGAAAAACAAGCAGCTCATGTACTCACCATCAAATTGTTATTAACTGATCAACACTTAAGTGCACATATAGTAATAACATTCATTGGGTGTTGGCCAGATACGAGGTAAGAGAAGGGGTTGGGTATATACACACCTAATGAGCGCAATGTGCACCGTCTGGGGTATGGACATGCTTGAAGGTCTGACTCGAGTGGGGCAAAGACAATATATGTAACCTAAACATCTGTACCCTCATAATATGCTAAAATAAAAATCGTATATAATAACAACAATACCAAAAAAACTTATCACTTAGATTGAACCAGGAAGAGTTAAGGAAAAATGCTTTGATAAATAGAAAAAAATAAATTTATAAATGAGATATAATTACAGCCAATTTTTGGTTATTTTTCAAATTCAAAGACAAGAAAAACTTAATCTTTCTCACTATTAACTCTTTATGATTGTGTTTTTGTTAAGAAGCCTATGAATTACAGTTATTGAATAATGCCTTGAGCTGTATGGGAGGTGAGGTAGCAGTGATGACGGAGAAAATCAGCCAGAGAAAATATCTGACTTTTTCAAAGTCCCATTCACATTAATTTTCCCTTCTCCAAATAAAATTTCTTTGGTATCACCTTCCTTGTATTTCTTTATATAATTTCTACCCTTTTTGTTATAAATGAATTTGTATTTGATGGAGGCTGCGGACAAATGTGATTTGCCTAAGGTCACTTAGCTGGTAAACAAAAAACTCAAGGCTACAAGCTATATCTCCAAAGTATTACTTTTACTTGTAGAGAGAGTTAGTTGTATTTTTATTGACTATTACATCATTTTTTGTAAAAGTCATTAGGTACCATACGTGTATTATGTTGTACTTTTTTCACTTTGCTGAGATATAAACATCCTTCTAGTCAAAGAATTTAGTTTGTACAAAAGACTATCATAGATAGTTTTTCAGAGTTTGAAAAAGATTTTCATCGGCATTTCTATTGATCATTGAACAGGAACCTAGAGAGATAAAGTCACAGTCTGCTTAATTCAGCTCTTCAAAAGCCTTTCACTTAGGAATATATGTATCTATCTTAAAAATGATTAGAGGATGGTTAAATTACCACACAAGGGATAATTAGCATTTTGAATCAAAGAGTATATAATGAGAGAGTTTGAAGTGAAAGAAATTTGCTCCCAAATAGAATAGTATTTTGTACCAAAGAAAAACTGGTCCAGGCATTTGTGTATTATTTACCAGTTTCAATCATTACACTTTGGGCTCCTTTTCAGTTATGGCTAGACTTTCTTAACCCGTTAAATGCTTAAGCCTTATTGTCCAAAGTTTTTTTGGAGTTATTCTGCTAACAATAGAGATATATTGTCCAGATGGAGCTCCCTGAGGAGGTATGCAATCCGGTAAACAGTATAAGTACAAGATAAAGTTAAATCTTTTTCCCTTTTCCCCTTCTACTCTCCTCACTACTGGGCTGAGAGTGATTTTGGTCTATGAAAAGATGCACTTGCCAAAGACCTTCATCAACAAGAACAGAAAGGGCCTTCAGGCACTATGGCCCAGGAGAGAGAAGTGTAATTCCAGCTCATCCACCATCCTCAGAGCTTGGGTTGCAGTAAAGAAAGCCTGTAAGCTGCTGTCAGGAACACCGCCTCATTTACTCATAAGCCTATCCATCTTTAACACCTTTATTTAGTCATAAAATATGTATAATAATAGAAGAAAAAGCTATGATGCTTACAACTTATTCTGACAATATCGAAATTACTATTAGAAGGCCTAAGAAGTGTGAAGCATCTAGGAAAAGCCATGCAAATCATGTAAGGTCTAAGGTTTTTCACTATATCAATATGAAAACATCTCTATGGAACTTAATCCTACTAAGGTGGTTGTCATGAAATTCATTAAAAACTCTCAGAGGCAAAATACTGGAAACTTTTTTTTCATATATCCATTCACCCCGTGTATACTGATGAAATTTTTTACATTTGTCATGCAGGGGACACCTATGGAAGCCAGTTAAGCATTCTGGTAAATCCATACTCCTGGAAGAGCAAGGGGGTTAATACTCCAGTTAACTCTTGTCCATAGCAGGTAGGCCAGTGGATGAGGATTCTTCTCCTCTGGCCCTCAGGCAAGCCATTCTGAGGTGAATCTTGTACAAGTCCTCAGGTGGGACCCTGTACAGTGTAGCCACCATCACTAAAAGGGATAACTTCCCACAGTGAACCACTTGTATGCCAGCCGTTGCCTCTGGATCTGTGTTTGGAGGAAACTGAAGCTAAGACTCAGCATTTGCCTCTCTTAAGAAAAACTGGATGAGGAAAAAGGCATAAATGAAATACAAGTGCTATCAAAGGACACTAGCAGACACAAAGCAGCAATAGCCCATACCAAACACATCAATGTGCACTCTCAGCCTCTCCTGACCCATCCATCCATGAACAATCAAAGTATTCCCTTGATAAGCTATTCAAGAGCAGAATGCCCTGACTTGTGTCAACCTGAACCCCACAGATCAATGTTCTTTAGGCTGACCTTGTCTGCTCTTGGCCAAAAGGAGGGACTGAGAAAGTAAAAAACAGCCCAGCTGGCAGCTAGGTCATGATGTTCCCGACTAAAGATAAATAGCAACATGGGAAATAAATAATATCCAGAGAAAGCCACTCCATGAGCATGTTTGCAACTAGACAGAGACAAAGACACTTCTCAGCCATGAAAATGATGAAACAGTCCACCTCAATCCACTTTGACTAACAGGATTTACTGTTGATCCTTTGCCAATGACATTTGTAGCCCCTTCTTAATCTTCCCAAATCTCAAATAAAAATTAAAATACCAAATTACTGTATTGTTTCTGCCTATTCACAACTTATAATTCAGAACTTATTTCTACATCCATAAACCCTCCTTAGAATCCCTTAACACCAGACCAAAATCGGTAGTCAGACACTCCGTTCCCTATTAGTAAAATGCCCCCTGCCTCCTCTGGAGTGAGTTCTGACTTGCTGTATCAAGCTAAATGAAGCTATAAGATTTTTTTGATATGTGTGTCTGTGGTGGGCGGTGAACATGTATATTCCTGATAGTCTTTTGTTAACAGACATTGACTCTCTTTTCTGTTACCAGCTGATAATCAACTTTCTCAAGGAAAAAAAAATAAACCTTGCCATTTTCGAATGTCTTTGTTTCTCCTTGGGTCCGTCCTTTATCCTCCTTGTCCTACATAAATCCTATCTTTACATTTGTTTAATGGAATTGATCTACTATTGGTTTCTCTTGTTTACATGTAAAATAGTGTGCTAATAACTATGTCTCTGAGTCAATATTTTACACTGTGGTAGACTTTTACTGAAGATGTGGCAGGAACAACAAAGGGTCTGCATTGCAGCTCCACATGTTTTCTACTTTAAATTCAATATCATATGTCTCTGTTTTTAAAAGGTCCTTCAATACCTTCCAATATTTCTTCCAACCTGAACTTCAGCTTCCCAAGTTGCTTGACCCTCTTTCTTCTTCCCTACCCTACAGGCCACTCACTAGAAAATAAAACCAATTCCCAAACTACAAAATAACAACTTCCCAAAAAATAGTATGATGAGTTAAGACATTATTAAAATATGGGTGTTCCCAGAGACATTTCCCCATTAAATAGAATAGGAGCCCTTTCTCCTACATCTTGTGGGGGATGTTTGTATACATGTGCATGAAAGAGAGGGAAAAAGAGAGAGAAAGAAAGGGAGAGAGAAGGAGCGAGAGGAAGAGAGGGAGGAAGAGAGAGAGAGAGAAGGGAGATAAAGACTCAAAGACTAAAGACTCAAAAGATTCAAAATCTTCTATATTTTACTTGACTTTGTGAAATCAGTGAAGCATAGGAAAAGAGAATCTATTTGAACTTGAATCCAGAGACATTCTCTTTCAAGTAGCAGAGGGAACTTGTCATTGAAACTGTAAGAAAGGAAATGTAAGCCCAACACCATAGTTGGCTCTGCAATAAAATTTATTTATGGTGCCACAATAATGTACATTCTATTTATATATTTTCTGAATCTTTGACAAAATACAAAATACCTAATTATAGTTACATAACAAAGAAGAAATGTAACTCAACATAAAATTAAAAGTAGAATTTACAGAATTGGGGTGAAGAAAGGCAATAGGAAAAGTGAAAAAACAGGGAGGGCCATTAAAATCTTCATTTTACCATGTGAAGGGTTAAGAAATACTGTTGACACTTGAGAGAAGAAAAAATAAAGATGTAGGGATTGCATTTAAAATAAAAAGTAGTTAATAGAAAAAAAAGAAGGTGGATGTATATGAGTTAATTTTCCATCTCTCATAAGAGGAAGACTATGGATGATGAAATTTGAGAAAATCAAGAATTAGAGATATAAACATGTTATTACAGATTTGTAAAGATGAGCATTAGAAAACTAGAATGACAAAGTATCTGCCTATGAGAAATGGAAATGATAAGGGAACACATTTTGTTTAAATAAAAGAACTTATGAAAAATAAAGTACTCTAATGTATAGATAATTTGATTAAAATTAAAAACATTGCTTCAAATGATTTTGCATTCATTAATATTTGCTGTATACATTTTGAAAATTCCAATAAGAAAAAAATGAGAGAATTAATATGTATAAATCTATATTCCAGTGATAAAAGTTATATTTTCATATATATGCATATATAAATGGGATCATACTATAGCATTATATGTATATATACTATGTATTATAATATGTTTTACTTTTTTATTTATGTGTTTGGAATATCTTTAGTATCAATGGATTTACTTCTAAAATTTTATTTTAAATTTTTCTTCTTTAGAAATATATCATTTTTTAACAGTCCCATACTGATAGATATTTGTGTTGCTTCCATTTTTCACTATAATAGCAATTAATAAATAGATGTACAACTCAATATTTGCACATTGACTTAAATATTTCTCTAAATAATTCCCTAGAGATGCAATTGCTCGGTCAAGTGTATGCATGTTGTTTCTGATGGATATAGAAAAACTGTTCTCATGAAATACGCCAAGTCAATCTCCTGTTCACAATTATGCAAGGTTAAAAGACAAATTATTCTTTTTTCGTTTATAAATGAAGTTGAACATTTTTTCATATGCCTTTGGATTTTGTACCTATTTTTTCTCCATATATGTTTAAAATTAGTCAGTACGTTTATCATTTACCTTTCTTAATTGATTTGTAAGATTTAATTTCAGTTTATTTCTTTAATGTTTTAAAATATCTGTGATTTTTCAAAATATCTATATGAGTTTTCCATTTTAATTTTTTTTTTACTATTTTGTCACTTCTACAGAGGTCTTTACCATCATCTTATTGTAGAAATATTTATTGTTCCTCCTGCCCTATGGGCTTAAGCTTATTTATATTTGAATATTTTATGAAGATGAAATTTCATTCACTGCATTATGTGAAACAGGGTTTTGACTTTTTTATGTAATTACCAAAACCACTTCTTTTGTAATCCATTTTTACGCACTGATTTGAAATTCTACTTTTATTATATATACTTGAGTATATTTGGAAACTTTCTGTTTTGTTTCACTTATCTGTATATTATTTTGGAAGTTTTATTATACATTTTAATATATACATTAGCAAATGAATTTTCATTTAAATTTTTTAACCTTTTCTCATTAAGCCTGAACTATATTGCTGCCAGATAAACTTAGAGCAATTTTCGTCACATCCAATGTCTTCCCATTTTATTACATTTTAGGTTAATTTTTATATAAATTATGTCTAAAATATTAATATTTTCTTTTTTTTTCTGAGACAGAGTCATGCTCTGTTGCCCCTGCTAGAGTGCCATGACATCAGCCTAGCTCACAGCAACCTCAAACTCCTGGGCTCAAGCGATCCTCCTGCCTCAGCCTCCCGAGTAGCTGGGACTACAGGCGCTCACCACCACACCTAGCTACTTTTGTGTTTCTATTTTTAGTTGCCCAGCTAGTTTTTTCTATTTTTAGTAGAGACCGGGTCTCACTCTTGCTCAGGCTGGTCTCGAACTTCTGAACTCAAGCAATCCTCCTGCCTCAACCTCCCAGAGTGCTAGGATTACAGGTGTGAGCCACTGCACGCAGCCAATTATTAATACTCTAACCAAGTATTATATATATATCTGTTCATGCATTCAAATATCATTTTATATTTTTCAGTAAAGTTTTACAAATCATCAAATTCTATGCTAAATAAATTCATAGTAACTTAACATTTTGAACTTCTGTGGAGAATGAGAGCTTTGATTTTCAATAGGTTATCAAAAGAGTTACTAACGTAGGGAAGCCTGCATTTAACTAATATGTAATTATTTCTTGTTTTTTAAATGAGTTTTGTGACTGAATTTTCCCATTAGTTCAAATAGGTGTCATTGTTGATATATTTAGTACCAGGTTGACAATAATATCATCTTCTAATATTCATAATTTGATTTCCTTTTTCAATATTTATATTTTTCATTTTGTTTTACTTGGCTTTTTTCACTGGCTAGAATATACAGAATAGTATTAAAAAGAGCAGTTTTGGTGGTCATTCTAGTTATATTTCTGATTTTAATATAGAGTCTTCCAATATTTCAACATTGATGATGGAGTTGGCTGTTGTTTTGAGATAGACAATATTTGTCATGCTTATAAACTATCTTTTCTTATATTACTGAAAGGTTTTTGTTGTTGTTTCTACTCTAAAATTGGGGATTTTTTTCATTTTATCAATTTTTTTCTGAACTTAAAGAAATTATATTTTTTTCTTCTGATCTTTTTCTACAATGAAGTATGTAAATTCTCTTATAGTAAGTGTATCTATTTTTCTAAAATAAATTCAATTTGAGCATGATAACTTAGTTTCTTGTTGGTTTAATTTGTGATATTTTATAAGATTTTAATATTTGTATTCCTGAGATTGGTCTGTAGCTTTCAATGTCTGTGCAAATTTTTTGATGTTTCATAATCAAGGCTATATAGGGCTTAGAACATGAATATAGATGTTTTAAAGTTGTTTTTGTGGTTTGGAATTTTTTAAACAGATAATAATTCATACTTAGATGTCTGAAAGCATTTGTCTATATATTTTGAAGATATTTCTTCTGTTGCTTTTTAATTTTATATAAAGTCAAATGTTTAATTATCTTATTTTTATTTTTATTTTAAATACAAAAGCATTTAAAGCTACAAATATTCTTTTATTACAACTTTGCTTTTATCCCAGAAGTTTTAATGTTTGTTTTTCATGTTCATTAATTTCTAAATAGCCTACATTTTTTTTTTTTGGTTTAAGAAAATAGCATTACTTTTTCTTTTGCTACAAAATCAGTATTGTGTTTACTATAGAAAGATATGAAATTAACTATTAACAAAAGTAGAAATAACTCATTTTCCATTAAAAGATGCCACTGCTAACATCCTGTTGTCTATTCTAAGTGTTTTTCTACGTAAACCTAATATAAATTGAACATTTGCTATATTATTTAAGAATTATACCATATGATCTACTAATTGATTTTTCCTATTTTCTTAAATGGCTTCCTGATTTTATTATATTTTATTTTCTTAGACATTTTCTAACAACAAAAAGTATAGCAAGTTTTTTGATCATGTTCGATAATGTTTTATTGCAAATACATGCTTACGAAGTGCTTCATCGACTTCTTTTTTTGGGGGGGGGCTTATTTTTATGTCTGAATTTTCTTTGAGTTTACCGGATTTTGTATAGGAGCTGGTATGTGGTTTACAAGTTCAATGGTTTACAACCTTTTCTGTACATTATAATCATCCGGGGAGCTTTTAAAAATCCCAGTGACCATGTTGCCTCCCAAACCAATTAAATCAGAATCTTTCCAGGTGGGACCCAGGCATCTGTAAGTTTTAAAGGTTCTCATGAAGTTTCAAATAGCATCAAAAGCAGAGGGCCACTGCACTTGTTAGAATATGTGGGAAAGAAAGTTTGTAAGATTAAAACTTAAGGTTTATTTATTTTGCAAATACAGCTGGTTTAACACATTAGTAAACAACCTAATCCTAGTATCTCTGAAAAACACAAGTTTAATTTTGCCTGGAGCTGCAGCTCTCAATATATTTTCCAGTGTAGCCCTCATGCAGGGAAATGATTATACTCACCAATACTTACGAATTAGAATAATTTTTCAACTGCAAACCTTTAATTGTGTTTTAGAAAATTCATACAGATTTCCTTAAGCAAGTTTTAGAAAGTATACACATGAGCAATTATGAATCTGGCTTTTAGCCTAACTCAGAAATTTAAAAAAATAAAATCTCAAAGTGAAGTCATATTCATTCATTTTTTTCTCTTTACTTTTCTTCCGTAAAAATAGACATCTCTATTTTAAAATTGGCTTTGTGACATCATTTGAAGCCAGTTTCCTTCTGAATGACAATTCAAATTGCATTTACTTGTCCACAGAATCATACATTTTTTTAAAAAATGAAAATAATGTGTACATGGATTGCCAAAGAACGGTCTAATTCAGTATTAGGACAAAGATGGTCTAATTCTGCGTTATTTAGCCATCTAATTAAAAAAATCTAGTAATAATTCAGCCATAGAGCTGTTCATCAAAGAATAAAAGCCATTGTTAATTAACTTTTCATTGAGGAAAGTCACACATTTTTCGTGTTATCATAACATTTCAAAATGCCCTGGGAAATTAGAAAATTAAGATAATGTAAACTATTGATATATTATAATTCTAACAATGAAACATTTTGCCAAGGCCCTTAATGAGGGTTTTCAGTTAAGAAGAGGAGCAAAGGAATGCATAAAGACATGTGAAGAGAAGTAGAGTAAATCCAGCTTCCCAGGAAGATATTTTAGGAAAAACTGAGATTTCTAAGCTGTTCCAGGTGTAACAGACCTAAGGCAATATGCAGTGCAATTTTTCTCCCTAAATTTACCAGTTATAAAATTGAAATTGAAATTAAATTGGTTGTAAAAAGTCACACAACTAGTTAGTTATTGTTCTACAAATACTTCTTTCAGAGATTTTTCTACTATAGTAGTCGCTTTAAATAAACTACAGAACCTCACTCAATAGAGAGAGAGAGAGAGAGGGAGAGAGAGAGGGAGAGAGAAGGTATTGATAATTAAAACTTCTTGGCCTTAGAAATGGCCAGTGGAAAATGATCCCCCTACTCTCATTTAGTAGAAAGGGAGGGAGTTGCCTCGTGTTTGAATAATCAGGCTACTTAAACAATATTGGATTAAGGGCTATATGCTTTGCCCTGTTCTCATGGTGCCACATAGGCTCACAAGATTCTCATGAAACTCCAAAGAAGGGATTAGACAGTCTGAAACATAACAGGTTGTACTTGTGTCTTCCCTGGTAAGTGGAGTCTTAGCAGCATACCTAATTTGATCTGGTTAACTAAAAAGAACTGATATTTCTTTCACCTGAGCATTATAGAAGAGCTTTATCTTGGATCACCTAATTAAATGAGCATGAAATCTGAAATACTGTAGGTTGTTCCTACATGTTCATTCTACATGATCATTCTGTCTTTCTACTTGCTTAATTATATCAATGTTACTTCTATTAGATGCATCTGCAGTGAACTTTTCAGTTGGTAAAGAGAGAGTTTGCCAATGCCATATGCCTAGATTCTGAGGTAGGCTAAACAAAATCTTTTACTTTGGAGAAGCAAGTGAGGACAAGATATTTAAATAACTTTTGACCAAAGTTAAACTATAATATGTGGCTGATATGGGATGAGAACTTTTGGAACATATTACCTTTTACTTTGCTATTTTGTCCAAAAATTTGGCTGAAACATTAAGTAGAATGATAATATTGATGCATCATTTTACATTTTCAAAATCCCTTCAATATTATATAATGTATCAAAATAACCTGGGCACCTAGATATATTTATCTTACTTTTAGAGGTGAAAAAATTTAAACTAAGGGAAGTTCTCAAAATTTCATTCTTTTGTAATAAGTGAACAAAAGTTTTACCTCAAAAGCATATCTTTTTTCATTAAACCATGCATTTCTGTGTATTCATCAAATAAACTATTTTTAAGAGGTGTTTGGGATTTAAATAGTTTATATCTTTCTGCAGTGTCTTCAATTAACAATGTAAATAAAAGCAAATGGAACTAAAGTTAAACCCATATAACTCATGTATTTTCTTGCTCTGAAACCTAGAGGTAAAGTGTGTATGAAGTAAAACAATATTTTGGATGTTATAATGACCCGCCATTGTTTCAATTAAATCCTTTAACACATACCCACACACACAATAGAAATACAGAGACAGATAAAATAGATAGAGAGGCATTTGTGATTCCCAACTGAAAAAACTGGCAAGCTTGCATCAACGTGAGGATGAGAATTACTGGAAAACTGAACCACCCAAGAACACTTTGTCCTTTTCTTAACAATACACATAAAAATGAGTGTAGACCGGGCGCGGTGGCTCATGCCTGTAATCCTAGCACTGTGGGAGGCTGAGGCAGGTGGATTGTTTGAGCTCAGGAGTTCGAAATCAGCCTGAGCAAGAGCCAGATCCCATCTCTACTAAAAATAGAAAGAAATTAATCGGACAACAAAAAATATATAGAAAAAATTAGCCGGGCATGGTGGCACATGCCTGTAGTCCCAGCTACTCAGGAGGCTGAGGCAGAAGGATCGCTTGAGCCCAGGAGTTTGAGGTTGCTGTGAGCTAGGCTGACGCCATGTCAGTCACTCTAGCCTGGGCAACAAAAATGAGACTCTGT
>CAUYSK010114282.1:0-25791 GCA_963575035.1 Avahi laniger
TCTCTGTTTAGAGGTTACCTTATCAGAGAGGGCTTCTTTGCTTTTATTTATTTATTTATTTATTTTTGAGACAGAGTCTCACTGTGTTGCCTGGGCTAGAGTGCTGTGGCGTCAGCCTAGCTCACAGCAACCTCAAACTCCTGGACTCAAGCGATCCTCCTGCCTCAGCCTCCCAAGTAGCTGGGACTACAGACATGCACCACCATGCCTGGCTAATTTTTTCTATATATTTTTAGTTGTCCGATTAATTTCTTTCTAATTTTAGTAGAGACGGGGTCTCGCTCTTGCTCAGGGTGGTTTCGAACTCCTGAGCTCAAGCAATCCGCCCGCCTTGGCCTCCCAGAGAGCTAGGATTACACGTGTGAGCCACTGTGCCCGGCCTCCGCTTCTTTACCTTTAAGTGTGAACACGTACAATATTCCACAACTACCCCAGCACTCCCTATTGCCTCTACTGTTTATTATTTTTTTTCCTATAGGAATCATCATACTTTGACATATATGCTTATTATCTACCATTCCACTAGAATGTTAATTCTGTAAGGGCAAAAACTGTACCTGATACACAGAAGTTGTTCAATGCATGTCTATTTTAATGTAAATGAATAAATGACTGTCTTCCTATAGTACTTAGACTAAAATTCAAACTCCTTAACCATGGGTCAAAGGCCTTACACCAGCTGGCCTTCTGCCTATCTCTCAAACTTAACTTGTGCTGTTTTTCTCTCAGATTATTCTGCTACAGCCAACCTGATCCCCCAGTTCCTTTAACATCCTATTCCCTTTGCCTGAAAAATTATCTCCTTTTTTGGCACAGCTAGCTCATTCTTATCCTTTGATTCTCAGCTTCTTCCATAAAGAAGTCTTCCCTGATCATTTTATTTAAAGTATCCTGCCCTTCTCTTATTCCATTTCATTTCTTATTGGTTTAGTTTACAGCAATTTTCATAATTTGCAATTATTTTACTTGCTTAATCACATATATATAATATATAGTACATATTTAATTTCTGTATTATTCATTTAAGCTCCTTGAGAACTGAGTTCAGTTCTCAAGGCTAATATGGTGCTTGATAAGTTGTACATATTCAATAAATAATATGCTAAATGAATGAATACAAATTATTATTTTTATAGGTATTGGGGGGGGTGGTCAGAAGAGAAAGAAGACTGAATGCCTGACTATGTGATACTAGGTGACCTTGCAACTGAAGCTGAGGATCACAAACTGGGTATTTCACTGTCACTTTACTGCAAAGTAGAGATGATGCAAATTGATGACCGACACTTTGCCTTGCAGTTACTGAATTGGTTAAGGAGCTTCCCAACAGCATTATTGGAGGATGGGTGGTAAGAAAGATATAAGTTTTAGGATTAACTTTTAGAATAGTCTCAGAATAAAAGACTATCTGTATTCCATGAAGATTCTTGTCGAAAAGTTAACAGTATTGTGGAAAATGCTGTTAATGATCAAGTGAGCAAAATAACCACTTCTGAGAATATCAGGCAGTCTCCTTCCCAGGCCATAGTGTTTCGTATAATTGCTTCAAGTACTAAGCGGCCAAGTGAAAGAGATGAAAATTATGCCTGAGTCAAACATAAACTTCCCTTTCCTCAGGCGGATCCAGATATTGCCACTCTTCAGTGTCTAATGTGCCACCAGTGTAAACCCTGGGACCATTTTAAAGGACCTTCCCCATGGGACTAGATAGTTATCTGGTAGTGAAGAGATTATACTGGACCACCTCTATCATTGAGGGGACATGTATTCATCTTTATAAGAATAGACACTTAGACTCTGAATTTTTTTTTTTTTTTTGAGACAGAGTCTCACTGTGTTGCCCCGGCTAGAGTAAGTGCTGTGGCGTCAGCCTAGCTCACAGCAACCTCAAACTCCTGGGCTCAAGCGATCCTCCTGCCTCAGCCTTCCAAGTAGCTGGGATTACAGGCATGCGCCACCAAGCCCGGCTAATTTTTTCTATATACTTTTAGTTGTCCAATTAATTGCTTTCTAATTTTAGTAGAGACGGGGTCTCACTTTTGCTCAGGCTGGTCTCGAACTCCTGAGTTCAAGCAATCTGCCCGCCTCGGCCTCCCAGAGAGCTAGGATTACAGGTGTGAGCCACCGCGCCCGGCCTAGACTTTGAATTTTAATTTGCTTTTCCTACCAATCGTCATTCTGCCAGTAGCCTCAATGGTAGAATTACCAAATGCGTTGTATACCACTGTGATATCCTGTACAATAATGTTGCTGACTGACAAACTCACTTTATAGAGAAAAAAGTAAAACAAGGGGATGATGCTGTGAAATACACTGGTCTTACTATGTCCCTCACCAACAGAAAGAGCTGGCTGTATAGATTAATGACTCAGAGTGGCAGCTGGAAGATAATACCTTGGAAAGGTTGGGGTGTTATCCTGTAGGATATGGTGTATGCTCTGAACTAGTAATCATCAATGATACAATTTTTCTGACTGCCAGAATATACAGTTCCAGGAACCAAGTAGTCAAGGTGTGTAGATGTCCTGTGAAATCATAGCTAATAACCACTTACAAAATTTTTGCTTCTCTTCCCTGTAACTTTAGCTCTGCTAGTTGGGAGGCTTAATATCCAAAGGATTAATAATTTACTTGGAAGCTGAAATAACCAAATGACCTTTGAGGCTCCATGTTACCAGATGAAGAAACAAAATGTGGTCACAATATAGTCTGGACAACTGATCCTGATAAAGAAACTGGGCTGTTGCTACACAATAAGGGGAGAAAAAAATTTGGATGGACCCCAGAGAAACTCTTACACCACTACACCCATTTGAAAAACTAATGATTTTTACAACCCTTTATATTAAGCATATATAAAAGTCCAATTTTAATTGGATTTCATTCCGATCTCTCAGGAATGTGGGTTTTGGTCACCCCACTGGATAAAGAATCTTGATTAGCTTAGTGGCTGGTTGAAAATAAGGTGTACAAGTGATGGATAGTGGAGAAAATAAATTATAGATATCTGTGTGGTTCTCTGATCAGTTGCAGAAACAAATACTGTGGCCTCTATCCTTGCTTCCTTGCTGTCTCATATATGAACTAACAAATTTTAACTAACATGTTTTAACTGATTGTGTTTCTCTTTCCTCTCCTTATCCTCTACCATTGAACACAGCATGTGTTGGTTATGGGTAAATTTATAATTTAGTCCACTGGCTATGGAATATTGAAATGGGCTTCCAAAAGAACCAGAGGGTGATTAGATTAAGCAAGAAATCTAGGGCTGAGTGCTGAATGGAATAAATGATGAAATTTTTAGTTGTTTCCCCTTGGGGAAGAATAAGTGGATTTTGGTTATTTAAGGGAGAATTGCATAATTAGAAGAAAAAAATTTTAAGTGTAGATATATAATTTTAAATGGAGAAAATAGTGTATGAGTGAGTTTGAGCAGTGGAAGGACTATAGTGGACCTTTGCTGTTTATGAACAGCCAGTATCTGAATATCACCTCCTACAACAGAAGCCAAAGAGGGGAAACTATTTGTCTTTTGCTGTTTTATGTCGGTGACTGAAACTCAGGCATTCAGACTTTTCTGTCTTGACTTGAAGCTTAAGAGAGAGATGCAAAGATGCAGCAATAATTTGAGGTGCACTAAGGTGGAAGTGTTAGAATACAAGTGACATGGCAGCATACACCCATGAACTTTTGAAACCACTACAAGAAGGCTTCCTATGACAAATATGGAAGGATATTACTTACAGGATTTTCCTGATGCAGTATGATCTTACATCAGTGATACATGTGAAGCTGTCTTTCTGTTTCCTAATAAGTTTACTCTGAGACTATACTGGATTAAGAAGATAGAAGGATAACCCTTTTTGCCTTTGCTAAGCAATAAACTAGAACACATATATTCATCTTAGTCATATTCTCTCTATCCTCTTCGGATTCACCCTACTTTCTTCACTCTTCCTCCTCTCCCTGCAACCAAAATATCCACAGACAGTTCCTGACTTAAGGTTATTCAATGGCAGAGTAATTTGGATGCAGGTCTAAGCCAGATATCCTGCCCCCACAGATGCCAGGATAACCGCTGCTATGCTTACCTGGCCTTCAAAAGCTCAAGTTGTCAACACTAGAGTCCTAACCAGTTACCCATGTCTTACCACAGAATGCCAATTTAACCCTGTATAAGGAGGAGCAACAGGAATAGCCACTAAGCTTCCATCCCAGAATATTATGGAAAGTAACCATACAAAGATTAAAATGTTAAAAAGTTTTCCTGCTTTAAGTTAATTATTTAGGAGCTCAACAACTGAAGCACCTATTTCATACTAGCCTTTGGTATAATAATGTTGAATTTACATAGCAATCGGTTGCAAACCCTCTGAAATTTTGATTTTAAAGGTGATTGTTTTTAGAAGCAGTAATAAAAAGTAATAAAAAAGTAATAAAAAAAGGCCTAGGTTGCCTTATTCTTGAAACAGACTTGGTGAAACAAAAAATCTGGGAATGATGTAATTATTTCTAGCTGTCTTACTTTATAATAAATATTTTATAATAAATTTTAATAATAAATTTATAATATTCATTAATATTAATAAATAAATACAGCAATATGACTAATAAATTTAAAATGAATTTAAAATAAATATTTTATGTAAATTTTTCTAGCTATCCTATTTTAGCAGTAGAAATCTACAAAAACAGCAGACATCACGTGAATAAATTCTATGGTTTCTATTTAGCTTTGGTGATAAAAGTTTTATGTTGATTAAAAAAATACAAAAAAGAAAAATAATGCTACACAACGGCTGAGTTATCCACAGTTCCTCAGGTCTCATACACAAAAATTAAAAAAAAAAATAGTGGTGGCATACTCTAGCTGATAAGAGCACATGAGGTTCACATTTGAAGTTAACATGAGTCACATATGTACTAAATGCACAGTGTCTATACACTTTGAGCGAACATCCCAAAATGTGTTTAGAAGTTTTGTACTTTGTACCCTGACTTCAAAGAAAGGCTCCATTTGATACACGTTTAGGGATAAGACATAAGAGGATTTTTTTTTTTTTTTAAATTTTTTAAATTTATTTCAGCATATTATGGGAATGGAAAGACATAAGAGGATTAAAATCGAGCCTAGATAGACGTTACACATAAACTGAGTCACCAATATTCCAGATACCTATTTTTCAGCATTTGCCTCCTAAGTTATGACACAGTTTTAGACACAACAGGATGATCATTTACGCGTACCAATTAAATAACACAGGACAAAAAAAAAAATCTTTTGACAAAATTATTTTGACTTTAAATTATCTTGACTAAATATTTGGTATAAATATACAAGTAACTTAAAGAAATAAAGATGAAATTTTTTAGATCAAATGATAGCTTTTACTCTACTCCAAGTAGTCACTTGATAGCCTTTATATCGAGGCAATTTTTTGGGTTTGTTAGTGAATAAGGTTATCTGTTGAACTAGCAAGAACATTCTGAAATATCAATGAACTATCACCTATAATGTAACATATACAGTACTATACAACAGGCCTACTGACCCTAAATGAATTATGAGATGTAGGGGAGAAATATGCAAACTATTAAGACTAGATACTAGTGGGTTTGGAACATTGTTTTTTACTGATGCCAACCAACACTGTTCTTCTTCAGGCTGCGTGAAATCACAAAGAGGGACGTGGAGGAAGAAAGGTTGAGAGATGACAATGTAACTACTATGTTACCGAAATCATCTGTTTTCATCATAACTTCATCTAAGAAAATCCTTTTAAAAGCTGGGAAAGTATAAGAAAGGAAAATTACTATATATCAAATCTATGGAGGGGAGGAGGAATATCATTTAGATGTAGTAGAAGGAATCCCAAAGGACCATATTAATAGACTGTATTATATAAAATACAAAGCCTTCTATTTGTAAAAAAGATACCATGATAAAAAGACAAGCAATGAACTAGAAAAATTTTCTAAGACAGTAGATGAAAGATTAATATGTATATATGTTTGGTAATACATATATATGGAGAAAAGTGATTTCATATAAAGTTTTGTATATATGTATTTTTTTTTTAGTTTGGTAAGGCTCTCATACAAATCTACAAGATAAAATGTCATCCTGGAATCGATAAAAGACCAAAGGAAATGAAGAGATTACAAAGAAAAAAGACAACCAGTGAACAAATATATTAAAAAAGTTCAACCATACAAAAATCAAAGCGTACATTAAGGCAATAAGATAACATTTTATCTATCATATATTGTTACAACAAATGAGGATGCAGGAAAACTGCTACTCTCATATACTGCTGATAATTCATACATCAATGGTGATGACATCAGTTAGCACAGTCCTTTTGGAAAGTAATTAGTAGTGCATATGAAAAGCTATAAAAATGTTCACATTATGTATTAAAGAAAAAATATGTAATGCTGCCACCTTAACACAACACTATTAATATTCTGATATATTTTGTTCCATTATTTTTTCACTATTTATTTTATATATCTATATTTATGATTTTTCCCTTTAATATTACTACTTATGTATATTTTAATGTTCAACCAAGTTTTCATAATCTTTGTGATTATCCCTGCCCTCATGAAACTTAAAATCAATTTTGCAAAATTAACTTTCTGAAAAATATATAACAATTTTTTTAAATTTAGAAAATGCTAGTAAATATATAAAAATTAAAAACCTGTTATTATCCTTTTACTAATAGCCATCATTAAAATTTTAAATAATTATAATTTTTATATTTACACATTTATATTTCATTATGCAGCTTTTCTGTTGCAGCTATTCTGTTCCATATATGTAATACTTTTCACAGTATTACATATTTTCTCTATGATTTTTTCCAAATTTCTACATTATTTTATACTTTCATTATAGAATAAAACGAAATAGAACTAAATGTATAATTTCCATTATAATATAAACTAATCTGAAATGTATAAGAAGTAGAAGATAAAATATGTTGCTTACCTCTCTTTCATCCATATTCAACCACTGCTTTGGATCTTCTTCAGTAGCTAAAAAGGCTATCAGTTCCAAAGCAGTAAGACGAGTTTGACGTCTAGATGAGACAAATATCAAAACAGGTTTGGCAGGAGAATGGCTTCTAATTGCTGTTAAAAAGTTGTGGAAAATGAAATGGTAAGCCATTTAATAAAAGAATATGAACATCAATAGCTATCAAAAGGATACATGGAAACTAATGATGTAAATGATTTAGGTGAATTTTTAATTTGGTCATAAAATTTCGCATTATTCCAGGTACTGTATGGATCTGGCAGCATATTGGACAGATGACAAGAAGGAGGTGGTGAGGCCCTACCTATGGAGCATATTGCCTCAGAAAGAAAAATGATTATGTCTGCTCCAAGTTCCATTCTAAGCTGTCAAAGAAGGAGAAACTAAAAGGCTGAGACTCTCCACTAAGAGATATACACGGACACAGAATCTCGGGCTGTTTTTCTATTCCTTTTTTCTATTCTATTTTCTATTGAGTTGTGTTTATGAGATATTTCTGCTTGCCTAAGCATGATATCACAGCTAACTAGTCCTGGGGTCTGGTGAGAGAGTCAAGTCCTACAGGGTGATGAAAATGTCTAAGAAAGACCACAAAAAATTCCTTTTATTTTTGTCCTTTTAACAGTAGATGGAGATATTAGGAGAGTTTGTGTCAATAAACAGGTTAAGAGATAAGTCAGATGAATGTTTTCCCTCTGTTTTTCTAAAAACACATGTTTGAGATTTCAAGTGGGAAGATAAGAGAATGTAGAAGAGGGTTGAAGAGAATACCATGACTGAATGTATATCTGAGTAATGGCACATGGTAGTGAATATACAGATAAGACGAGTAGTTTGAAACCTGAGTAACAGGCAGAGCGAATTTTGGAAATCAAATCTCTAAAAAAAATTACTTAAAGAGCCACATAAATCAATTGGCCTAACTGGGAATGGGCTTTCTTTGCTATACATAGGAGCCAAAACTCCGATAAGATGCCACAAGCAGAATATATATTTATGTCGATATGGCTCTCTTAAAAGTCAGAGATATTTAAAAAATTTATATAAAAAAGTTCAACCTCTTTGTTTGAAATGTGAGCTGCAGAATTTCTTTTTATGGCCTAGGAAACAAGGTTTATAATGGAAATGTTGGCATGACCTTGACTTTATTTATACTCTAACTGTGAGAAATAAAGCTATCACAAAATCATATTTCTAAAGTCAAAGAAATATAGTAATCACTACAGGTATAATAAATAGTTTAGAAGGATAGCTGTTGTGCTGATACCATATCTAAAGAAGTGTAAGTATTTCAGTTGTTTACTATTGATTTACATAACACAAAATGCTTCATTTACATCAATGGTAGGCAATCAGTCATTCCTTAGATATAAGCAATTTCAACAATGCATATTATGAAAAATAAACTCATTTATCTTATTTTACTCTTTTACCATTTATCAGAATATTATAATGTAAATGATAAAGCTTTGATAAATCATATTAGACATACAATGTTGAAAATACACATATTAGTACAATATTGGTATCATTTGTACACATAAATATGAATGGATCTGTCTTTTTTTAAACCTGAACATTTAATGGATTTTTGCTGCTGCAAGAACAGGTGTGGCTGAACAGCTCATGGCAGATTTATTGTTCATTAGTGATTTTGTACAATGCTTCTGTGGAGGTGTAAATAATCTGAACTGCCAAGATTGGTCTCTAGTTCACAATCAATACTTTGCTTCTGTCATAAGGGTAATTACAGCAGCTAAAAAGTCACCTCACAACTGTCACCTCACAATCAGCAGCAGTTCACATTTGAGAATTTATTTTAGGGGTTATTTTTAATTGATATAATAAATATTCCTTATGCAGCCTACATGAAACATGTTTCAATAAAATAGGAGTGTTATTCTTATATCTTTCCGGTTTGCCTAACTTGTTAGAAAAGGAAAAAGGGATAACAAAACACACAAAAAGAAGCATGTATCAAAGTACTGAAATTTCTAAGCTTTATGATTTCTCATAGAAATTAAGATTATGTGATGTTTTTGAATTGTAGCTCCTATTTATCATTTGTTCAAGCTACTAACTACAATAAGAAAACCCTTTGATTAAGAATAATTTGGTTACTTTTTAAAATTACATACTTTTATTCTGTTATAAAACCCTATCATTTATGAAATCTAATTTTCAGTAGGTAATTTAACATATATTTATATTCCTTAACAGTAGAGATAAATAGCTTTGGATATTTGTAGACGTTGGACCAGTATCACCCTTTCAAAGAAACCCAAACCATTTCAAATGCATTTGATATCTACCATAAAAAATAGTTACTACTTCAATTCAGGAATCTGAAGCTTACCCTGAAATGCAGGCTTGTTCATACTAGCCATACGAGGACAGTAATGTTGACCTGGGAAGCCCTGAATGTGAACTTCCAGAGGAACTGGGCGCACTGATGGTCGGAAGTTGAACAAGCCCATCTAGAGTAAGTATGAGAGAGAAACCATTTTCAATTTTTATATTTAAGTTTGTAATGTTATGATACCTCCTTAGTATGGCCATCTAAGCCACACTACTAAACACTTAATTTATCAATCTTTTACATACTTGTTTAATATTGAGCCAGTCAGCAAGGTCTCTGGCATTCGCTAATGCAGTCGACAGTCCAACTATTCTAACAGGCTTTTCGGTGTGTGATGAGATAAAATTTGTTCGAGATACAATGACCTCTAGAACAGGGCCTCTTTCTTCCCCTAGGAAATAGAAATAATAGATGTTAAAAGTCTGCTTGTTAGTAGTTGCTGGCTGCTGCAACTACGAAAGTCAAAGTTTGTAGGTTTCTCAAAAAAACTAAAAATAGAACTACCATATGATCCAGAAATCCCACTGCCAGGTATATATTCGAAGCAATTGAAATCAATATGCTGAAGAGGTATTGGTACTCCTATGTTCATTGTAGCATTATTTACAATAATCAAGATAAGGAATCAAACTAAGTGTCCACCAACAGATCCACAGATAAAGAAATTGTGGTATATATACACAATGCAATATGATTTAGCCTTAAAAAAGACGGAAATCCTGTCATTTGTGATACCATGGATGTACCCAGAAGATATTATTCTAAAAGAAATAAGCCAGGTACAGAAAGATAAATGCTGCATGATTTCATTTACACGTGGAATCAAAAAAAGTTGAATTTATGGAAGTAAAGAGTAGAAAGATGGTTACCTGAGGCTCAGGGAGTGGGATATGGGGAGGAAATAGAGACATGTTGGTCAAAGGGTATTAAGTTTCAGTTAGGTAGGAGGAATAAGTTTATGAGAGCTATTGTACATCAAGGTGACTACAGTTAATAATGATGTATATTTCAAAATTGCTTAAGAATAAATTTCTAATGTCTCACTACAAAAATTTATAAGTGAAGTGAGATATATTAATTAGCTTGATTTATTCATTCTACATTATGCTCATATATCAAAATGTCACATTGTACAACATAAATATATATAAATATTATCTTCAATTAAAATAACACTAATAATTAATTTTTTAAAAAGTCAAAGTTTATAAACTGGCTTTAAATACAGTGGTACCCACCAAGCAGATGAATCTCATCTATTATGAGAATAGTGACTTGCTGAACATAGCTCCTATTCTGCCAGCTTCTGCTGACTCCATCCCACTTCTCTGGGGTAGTGACAATTAGGTCAGCCTTGGCAATGGACTTCATATCAGGAGTCACATCCCCTGTTAGTTCAATAACTCTGGAGGGAAATAAAATGATCCCTTAAACTTTTTAAGTAACAAATGACCTTGGAAAGGCAAAAATATATCACTTTTAAAATAAGACTTTCTAAGGCTTAAAACTCTTTTCTCCCTTTGATTTTTGAAACTTTCTGAGCCCAAAATATATGCTTTTAAGAATTCTAAGATGATATGTTGCCATAACATGAAAGACATGTCTATTCAAATCACTGACATACCTAACTTTTAAACAGATATGCAAGAGTGCCAAACTTTGTTTTAATTAGTTTACAGATTCTGTGCCCTATGTGATTTTATGAAGTTGAACTCATGCCTCCTTGTCCATGTGTTGAAATAAACATTATTTTAATGAGGGAAAGTGTTAATTTATCAAGACAAAAGAAGGCATTCATTGAGAATATTTATTAATAAGATTATGTGTACACTTCATTAAGATTATGTGAATTAAGATTATATGTAAACATTTCTTTTCTTAGATTGGAATTTTCTATAGATTTTAAAGGAAAATTCAAACATATTAGGATATAAACAAGATAAGCCAGGGCAAATACATGTCTCATAGTGAGAAAGAGAAAAATCCATGTAAGTCTAGAAGAGGTAGATAATACATAGGAAAATCTGTAGGCTAATTCCATATTTTAAGTAATTACTAAATAATTTCTGTATTTGTGTTAAGACTGGGCAAACAAGAAAAAGGTCCAGATTGGTTCCTCCGAGCATGATGTTCCCCCAAAATTTACTTATCTAGATTTAAGATTTTTACCTTTTATATATTTTGAATATGTAATATATTCATATTGTTCAAAGAATATGTAGTGAATAGTCTCTACATCATCCCTATCGTATAGTCACCTGAAACAACCACATAGTCACATTCTTTATGATGTTTTAAAGACAAAAGAGAGGACATTTTACTGAATTTTTTTTACATTATCTCTGGAGATCATTCCTTTAAGTATCTAAAGAGCTTTTTTTTTAATAGAGTGATACAATATTTTGCATTGTGTGACTGTACCATAATTTATTTAGTGATACTCTATTGGACATTCAGATTATCTGCAATCTTTTGCCATTAAAAACAATACTCCAATGAATAACTTTGTACTATATTAAAATATTAATGAAAAAACCACATATTGTTCAAAGAATTTTTATTTTTTTGTACATAATTTACATGCAAAATGTCTTCTAAGTGGTTTCTGGAAGTTACTTTGAATAATATGAAAAAAGAGATTTTTATTTTGTTTTAGAATAAAAATATTTTGAAAAAGTTATCTTGCCAAGTAAAAGTACTCACATAAAGTAGTTTAAGGGATTTCATTTTTCAGTCTTAAAACAATGGGAATATTCATACCATTTTAATAGCAGTTACGTGTCTTTAAATAAAAGACTATAAAATCATCTTAAAACCATTTAACAGTTTTATGCAACTCTTTTATTTTTTGATCCTTTTAGACTATTCAAAGCATATCTCTTAAGTAACTATAAGAACTTACTTTTTACCAAGTTTTTCTTCTATTCTAACTTTCCAATCATCCATTCTTTCACGTACTAGGGCTTTTAAGGGTGCAATATATACTGCCTAAGAAGAGGGGAATAGGCAAAAACACTCTCATTAAAACAGTGACAGAATTTTCAAACAAAATCAAACTCCAAAATATTTGTCAGAATACGACAGTGTGGTTTTAAAATGCACCTTTTAATACTGAATACTTGAATTTGTTAATTAATGGGAAAAAGTCATTAACTTAAACTACATTTATCCAAAATAAGACACAAATATAATGTATTATAAACAGTCTATCATAAAAAATATTAACATAGATCAATTTAAAATATTTTTTAAAAAACATTAGAGGTATTTGTTTAGGTATTTATTATGAAATTATATTGTAACATAATGTGAACAAATAAAAAATTATGAGTTAATACATGACATAGAGAAAATCAAGGTTCTGATGAAAATGTTTTTCCTAATACTATGATTAAGATTTATGAGCTGTGTATAACTCTTTCACAAAAGAAGTTGTTAATTTTAAAGTTTTGAAGAGAAATAAACTAGTTGTTTAAATTTTAATGCAGATTTTATGGAAGATGACAGTTATACATTTTAGATGTTAAAAAATAAATAAAAACTGTTCTTTAATAATTTAAATCTATACAAAGATTTTTTTTTAAAAAAATTATTCCTTTTATAAAGTGTTTCATATTTAGAGATATGTTGTTAAATTAATGTGCTTCTTTATGGATCACATATTAGAGAGACTGAAAAGTAGAACAACTTAAATTTAAGCAGGGAAGAAAAGCCACTATTGGAATTCACTAAAAAAGAATGTTAAAACATTTTTTAAATCATAAATGATGAGGAAAATAGTCCATAATTGTAATCACAGCATCTCTAAAATATGTCTATTTTAAATGTGAAGTAATTAAACAATTTATAAACAAGAAGCCCATAAAGACCACATAAAAAATTGTTAGAATTAATAAACAAATTTGATAAAGTTGCACGATACAAAATCAACACATGAAAACCAGTAGCATTTCTATATACTAACAAAAGATTATCTAAGACCAAGAAAATCAAGAAAACAGTTCCATTTATAATAGTATCAAAAAGAATAACATATTTAGGAATAAACTTATGAGTTGTATATAACTCTTTCATGAAAAAAGTTATTAGTTTGAAGTTTTTGAAATTTTGAAGAGAAATAAACTAGTTTAAATTTTAATGCTGATTTTATGGAAGATAACAGTTATACATTTTGGGTGTTAAAAAATAAAAACTACAGTAAATTTAACCAAGGTAGTGAAAAATCTGTACACTGAAAAGCATAAAACATTGATGAGAGAAACTGAAGATGACACAAATAAATGGAAAGATATTCCATGGTCATGAATTGGAATAATTAATATTGTTGAAATATCCATACTAACCAAAGGAATCTACAGTTTCAATCTAACCCCTTTCAAAATTCCAATGGAATTTTTGACAGAAATAGGAAAAACAATCCTAAAATTCATGTGGAACCACAAAGACCCTAAATAGCCAAAGCAATCTTGAGAAAGAAGACCAAAGTTAGAGGCATCACATTCCTGATGTCAAATTATATTTCGAAGCTATAATAATCAAGACACTATGGTGGCATGGTACTGGTATATAAAGAGGCATATAGACCACTGGAACAGAACAGAGAACCCAGAAATCGACCCCTCATATAAGGTCACCTAATCTTTAACAAGGACACCAAGGATTCACACAATGAGGAAAAGATAGAGTTTTCAATAAATGATGTTGGGCAAAATAATGAAATTGGACCCTTTCCTTACATTATATACAAAAATTAACTTGAAATGGATTAATGACTTAAATGTAGGATCTAAAACCATAAAATTCTTCAAAGCAAAATTAAACAACTGGAGGGTAGAACAAACTAAAAAGCTTCTTCATGGCAAAGAAAACAGAGTGAAGAAATAACCTACATAATGTGAGAAATTATTTGCAAAACATATATGGTAACCACCTCCCCATCAGTGGTTTTGCTTCCTGAGGTTTCAGTTACCCATAGTCAAATGCTGTCCAAAAATATTAAATAGAAAATTCCAGAAATAAACAATTCATAAGTTATAAATTACATGCCCCTTGGAGTAGCATGACAAAATCTTTCACTGTTCCACTCCATCCCACCCAGAATATGAATCATCCCTTAGTCCAGTGTATCCACGCTGTAGATGCTCCCTGTCCCTTAGTCACTCAGTAGCTCTTGTCAATCTGTCACAGTGCTTGCTTTCAAGTAATGTTTATTTTAAATAAAATGGCCCCAAAAGCAAATGAGTACTGATGCTAACAATTCTGATTTGCTGTAAAGTGTTTCCTTTAAGTGAAAAGGTGACCCTTCTTGACTTAAGGAGAGAAAAAAAATAGTATGCTGAGGTTGCTAAGATCTACTATAAGAATGAATTTTCTATCCATGAAATTGTGAAGAAAAAAACATAATAAATCTGTGTTAGTTTTGCTGTCATACCTCAAAGTGTAAAAGTTATGGCCACAGTGCATGATAGGTGCTCAGTTAAGATGGAAAAGGCATTAAATTTGTGGGTGGAAGACATGAACCGAAATGCGCTCTGTTTTTTTTCAACTTTATTAAAGTACATATTAACGTACTATTTCTCTTTTTTACTTTTTATTTTATTTTTGATTGACATAATAATTGTATATATTTACGGGGTACATAGTGATGTTTTGATACGTATATAGTGTTCAGATCAGGGTAATTAATATATTCATCATTTCAAACATTTATCATTTCTTTGTGTTGGGAACATTCAATATGCTCTTAGCTATTTGAAACTATATATTATATTATTGTTAACTATAGTCATCCTACAATGGTATAGAATACTAGAACTTATTCTTCCTATCTAGCTGTAATTTTGTATCCTTTAACAAATCTTTACCAATCCCTTATTCCCCCATACTGATTGGGTTGGATACTATCTGTTTTCAGCAACCACTGGGGTCTTGGAATGTAGCCCCCTTGGAATACATTGAATATGATAAGGGGTTAAAATTCAAAATATATAAGGAACATATATAACTCCATAGCAAAAAATCCTAAATAATTCAATTAAAAATGGGCAAAGGATCTGAATAGACATTGTTTTCAAAGAAAACATACAAATGGGCAGCAGATATATGGAAAGGTGCTCAACATCACTAATCATTAGGAAAATGAAAATTAAAATAAAAGTGAGATATCACCTTATACCTGCTAGGATGGTTATTATCAAAAAGACAAAAGATAGTTGAGTGTGGTGGCACACACTTGCAGTCTCCCTTGGGAAGGAAACGGGGAAGAGGGGAACTATTGTACATTATTTAGTGGGAATGGAAATGGAATGTTATGGAAACAGTATGGAGGTTCTTAAAAATTTAAACATGGGACTATCCAGCAATCCCACTTCAGGGTATATAACCAAAGGAAATGAGATTGGTATCTCGAAGAGATATCTGCACTTCCGTATTTTTTTTCATTGCAGCATTATTCAGAATAGCTAAGATATGGAAACAAGCTAAGAGTCTCAGGATGGATGAATGGATAAAGAAATTGTGGGATGTGTGTGTGTGTGTGTGATATATACACACGCATACAACGGAATATTATTCGGCTCTAAAACAGAAAGAAAATTCTACCATTTGCAACTATATAGAACCTGGAGGATGCTATGCAAAGTTAAATAAGCCAGACACAGAAAGAAAAATACTGCATGATTTTACTTATATGTGGAATCTAAAGAAGTGAAATTTGTAGAAGCAAAGAGTAGAACAGTGGTTATGAGGGATAGAGATGGGGGAATGAAGAGATATTGGCCAAAGGGTATGAAGTTTCATTTACGTAGAATGAATATATATAATGTACAGCATGGTGATGATAGTTAATACTGCTGCAGTGTATACTTGAAATTTGCTAAGAGACTAGATCATAAATGTTTCAACACAAGAAAGAGGTAACTATGTGAAGTGATGGGTAGGTTAATTAGCTTGACTGTAGTAATCACTTGAAAATGTACATGTATATCAAAACATCACATTGTATACCTTAAATATATACAAATTTATATAAAAATAAAACAATACTGGGAAAAATTTAAAAAATAAAAATGTTATGCTTCAAGAAAGCTTTAAATCAATAATTGCCATATTACTTAATATTAATTAACAATACCATGGCCATCTGGTAAAACGTGGAATAAAAGCTACCTTTATATTTCCTCTGTAGAATCAAACTGTGTTTGTTAAAGTACTAGCATTTCCTTAATATCCAAAAGATTTGATTATGAATTATTATATATCTTATAACTTTGTCTATGAATTAGTTATCTCATAATGAAATTACCTATGAATCGTAGATATCTTACAATGAGGAAAGGACACGTGAGCACACTACATACATTAGAAATTCAACTAGAGGACTATTAAATTTAAGGTAAATTTTCTTGCAGTAAATTATTCTAATACAGGCATATCTTATTTTATTGTACTTTGCTTTATTGCACTTCACAGATGCTGTGTTTTTTTTTACAAATTGAAGGTATATGGCAACCCTACGTGGAGCAAGTGTATCGGTGTGATTTTTCTAAAACCATGTGCTCACTTCCTGTCTCTGCTTCACATTTTGGTAATTCTTGCAATATTGCAAACATTTTCTTCACTATCATATTTGTTGTGGTGATCTGTGATGTTACTATTCTAATTGTTTTGGGGTGCCATGAACCACACCCGTGTAAGAGAGTCAACTTAATTGATAAATGTATGTGTTCTAACTGTTCCACTGACCAATTGTTCCCCCATCTTACCATCTCACTCCCTCTCCTTGGACCTCCCTATTCCCTGAGACACAACAATATTGAAATTATGCCAATTAATAACCTGAATGGTCTGTAAGTGTTCAAGTAAGTGAAAGTCAGGTGCCTCTCACTTTAAGTCAAAAGCTAGAAATGATTAAGCTTAGTGAGAAAGGCCTGTTAAAAGCTGAGACAGCCCAAAGATTGTCCTCTTACATCAACAGCTAGCCAAGTTATGAATGCAAAAGAAAAATTCTTAAAGGAAATTAAAATTGCTATACCAGTAAATACATGAAAGATAAGAAAGCAAAACAGCCTTATTGTTGACATGGAGAAAGTTTGAGTGATCGGAATAGAAGATCAATCCAGCCACAACATTCCCTTTATTCAAAGCCTAATCCACGGCAAGGCCCTAACTCTCTTCAACTCTGTGAGGATTCACAGAGGTGAGAAAGCTGCAGAAGAAAAACTTGAAGCTAGCATAGGTTGGTTCAGGAGGTTTAAGAAAAGAAGCCATCTCCATATTATAAAAGTACAAGGTGAAGCAGCACTGATGGAGAAGCTGCAGCAAGTTATCCAGAAGATCCAGCTAAGATAATTGATGATGGTATCTACACTTAACAACGGATTTTTCAATGTATATGAAACAGCCTTATATTGGAAGAAGATGTCACCTAGGACTTTGAAAGCCAGAGAGATGTCAATACCTGGATTCAAATCTTCAAAGAATATACTGACTCTTCTGTTTGAGGCTAATGAGGCTGGTGACTTTAACTTGAAGCCAATGTTCCTTTACCATTCTGAAAATGATAGGCCCTTAACAATTGTTACATCTGCTCTATCTGTACTCCATGAATGGAACAACAAAGCCTGGATAACAGCACATCTGTTTATAGCATAGTTTATGACATATTTTAAGACCACTGTTGAGACCTACTTCTCAGAAAAAAAGATTGTTTTCACAATATTACTGTTCAATGACAATGTATCTAGTTGCCCAAGAGCTCTGATGGAGATGTCAAAGAGATTAATGTTGTCTTCATGTTTGCTAAAACAACATCCATTTTTCAGCCCAGGGACTGAAAAGTAATTTCAACTTTCACATCGTATTATTTAAGAAATACATTTCATAAGGCTATAGCTGTCATAGATCAGCTGATTCCTCTGATGGATCTGGGCAAAGTCAATTGAAAACCTTCTGGAAAGGGATCATCAATCTAGATGCCATTAAGAACGTTTGTGATTCATGGGAGGAAGTCAAAATATTAACATTAACAGCAGTTTGAAAGAAGTTGATTCCAATCTTCATGGATAACTTTGAGCAGTGCATGACTTTGGTAGAGGAAGTAATTGCAGATGTGGTGAAAATAGGAAAAGAAGCAGAATTAGATGTAAAGCCTGAAGACGGGACTGAATTATTGCAATCTCAAGATAAAACCTTAATGGATGAGGAACTGCTTCTTATGAATGAGGAAAGAAAGTGGTTTTTTGAGATAGAATCTACTCATGGTGAAAAAGTTGTGAATATTGTTGAAATGACAACAAAGGACTTAGAGTATCACATAAACTTAGTTGATAAAGCAGGTTTGAGAGAACCAACTCCAATTCTGAAAGAAGTTCTGAGTATTAATAAAATGTTATCAAACAGCATTGCATGCTACAGAGAAATCTTTCACAAAAGGAAGAGTCAGTCAGTGTGGCAAACTTCGTTAGTGTCTTATTTTAAGAAATTTTCACAGCCTCCCCAATCTTCAGCAACCACCCCCTAGTCAGTCAGCAGCCATCAACATTGAGTCAAGACCCTCCACCAGCAAAAAATTTACTATTTGCTGAAAGCTCAGATGATTGTTAGTATTTTTCAGCAATGAAGTGTTTTTTTAATTAAGGTATGTACATTGCTTTTTTAGACATAATGCTATTGCACACTTAATAAACTACAGTAAGTGTAAACATAACTTTTATATGCAATGGAAAACCAAAAAATTTGTGTGACTTGCAACATTTGCTATATTGTGTTGGTTGGGACAGACCCCACAATATCTCCAAAGTATGCTTGGATTGATCTAGTCCCCTGGAAAGTTCACTGAGTGACAAATCTACTCATGAGGACCTGCCAGTATATTTAGAACCAGCTATTTTAGAGATTATGAACTGCATTTTCTAATTGAATGTAAGTATATGATTCTTTCAACAGACCTTTGAAGTAGGATACTTGTTGAAGACTCTGAAAATGGCTAATTCAGCTGCAACAGTCTTTCCCGATCCAGTGGGTGCTCCAAGCAGGACATTACAGTCTGTGTGATACAGTGTATGAAATATCTGTGTCTGCACAGGGTTAAAGTGGCTGAAGTTGTACAAGGCTTCATATGCTTTACATCCCAAAGCTGTGATTGGTAAAGGCTGAAGATCCAGTAATTCTGAAAAGATCCAACAGGTACAATACAGTCACTGAAAAATATGCACAATACTAAATACTATATTTTAAATACTACATTTTAAAGAATAAATAACAATCCTTAATTCTTTAGAGGGGAAAAAAGCTTAACACAAATTCTTATATACCAGCTACAGATCTTTTTTTTCCCCTCCTCCAGTCACCACAGTTATATTGACATTCTGGACATTCTTCTGGGGGAGTTCCCTATACCTACCATAATACTGAATCTTTCTCTTCTAATCAGGAAAGTAACTTGAATAACAAGCATATGAAAGCGTGCATGTTATAGAACAAAACTAAATCTACCCCAATTTGTAGAAAAATCAAAACCATTTGCAAACCTCAGTTCCGGAATGGTTACTAACAGCAAATTAGTTTTGCTCCGTTAGACACTCACCAAACCAGAGTAGTTGAGTGAACTGTTGCTCTAGCCAATGGAAACTGAAATGAACTTAGGTTAATTCTAGGAAAAAACTCCAGCAGGAGCTTTAAAGCAGAACATGACTGAGTAAACAAAAATGGACCTGAGAAAACCTAGAAAGAAACTAGATTTAGTTGTTTCTCATTATGTGGACCGAAGGCCCAGCGGATTAGAAAATTTAAATGATTTAGAGAGACAGTTACAGGTATATACATCCTTGAGTATCTGATCTTGTATTTTCCTATAATCTAGAAAGGTATCAGTTAGAAAACCAGAAGGCAGCTTTACCGTCAAAGTTATTTCATGGAAGATGATTTTATTCGTTTGAAATTTGAGAAGTAAAAAAAAAAATCAGTAAGGGGACATGCTGGTCTCTACTCTTAGTCAGATCTTTATAGTACAGTTTCAAAATGGAAGGCATAACAAATTTTCTTTTTTTTTAAAAATTTACTTAAAAGTCAAAATGCTATTTTTTTTTTATTATCCTGACCCTACTGCTCTACTGCATGACACAGGTAACTGAGAGCTAACTATGCCAGATTATAATCTCCTAAATTTTCTATAGAACTGAAAAATCAAGAAGGAAGGAGGAGAGACATTGCAAGTTAAGGCTTGCAATGTTAGGCATAAAGCTTAGACATTTTCTTAATGAGATTTTAAAATACACCATTGTGCATATTTATTGACAATGTTAAATTAAGATACTTTACTTCAGAGAAAGACGAACATTTTTCTTGGCTGATTTGGGCTCAACAATATGCCTATATATACTTTGAGAGAAACAGACCCTGGAGTCATTGAGGTTACTTTGTGCATTCTAATATCAGTTGGGATGTCACGGTAGTACATTATCGCTTTTTAAAATGTAGACAGAAATCAGCTAGTTATATAAATAGGGTGATATGTGCTTGGTCACTTGGCAGAGAAATGATTAAATGAACATTAAAATATTATGCTAATGCATATTAAAATCAAGGACTGTAATCAAAGAAACCTAATAGTGATGTTTGAAAAATGTATTTTAAATTAAAGCCCCAAACATTTTTACATATTTGTTAAGAGATTCTAAATATCACATACAGGGCCATTTGATGAAAGAAGACCAGAAAGATCCTCTTCAATGAGTAAATCACTAGATACTACAATCTCATTATTTTTCTGTGTTAACAAGCCGTTTAGTTCTGCTCTGCCAAGATATCAAAGTGGAATTAAGCTGCAGTATAAAGTATCTCTCTTTAAGATAAGCTAATAATGAACAAGGTACTCATTGACAAAAATGGCAAAGTTTAAAGTCACATTAAGGTCTATTTTCTCTTTCCGAAGGACTATCAAATAAATATTCATTAAAAACAGTCAAAACTACATTTTTATTCTGAAAAAGACAAAGAGTTTGTCTTTAGAGGAATGATACAGGAAAAAATTAATTTTCATTTTTCTATAAAGTAAATTAAGGGCCTCTTGAAATCAATACTCATCAATTATGAATTCTCAAGGAGAAGAAATAAACTTAATATACTGAAAAATTAAGAGATTAGCTTCAGGATATTTTCAAAATAGAATATTTCATCACTGTAAGCATTTATTCATGAAATTTTGCTTCTATAAGTCAAAATAAAAAGGTATTCACTCATGTTATGAAAATTACATGGATTTTTGCAGGGTATGACAATGAAAAGCATTGTTATATGATGCTGCAGATTACCACATGCCTCTTTACATTGTTAGTGTGGAAGAATAAAACTAACATAAAAGGTACATGCTAGTTGCAGAACACAAATTCACAGTATATGGAAATCTATTTTATAGTGATATCATAACATGACATCCCTAATATTAGCAATTATTTTGGTGTATAACATATGGAAGAAAACATATTATTTTGGTGTACAACATATGGAAGAAAAAACCCCCAAAACTCAAAAGTATGTTAACATACTAGAAATAAATTGAAGTAATTTCAATTTAAGTAAATTGAAATAAATGCAAAGAAAAAAAGATATTTCAAAAGTTTCATAGACAGTTTGGAGTAAATGATAAATGACATTTGCTAAGAAAAAGGGAGATATGAAAAAATTATAATGATTGTACATAAAAATGGGGATGAAGGCATATTGATACAGAAAAAGTGAGTCTCATGCTTATTAGAACTGCTGGAATTAGACTAGGCTTAGTTTAACGTTTTTAATGTTTTTTATTCAAACAAGTAAAAATTAAGGTCTACCATTAAGCTATATAAAATGTATACACACATAGATTTGATTTTCAAAATTCTCTTTTCAAAATATTGACAAATAAGTTGGATTTTAATTCAGATTGTAACAACTTTCAAGCACAGACACTTTTCCACATTCATTAAAACAACGATTTTGGAAAATCAATGATTCAAATCAGTATTCAACATGTTACCTGTATGGGGAGGATGTCTCTCTGGGAGAATCAGATGTTGAAAGTTGATAATACATACAGCCTCAGCTCCTAGCCACCTATCAGACACTGCTCGGATATAGTACTGGGAAGGCAAAGGCTCAAAAATAGGGATTGTAAATACCAGTAGTTGAGCTTCTTTACTGATGACCTAAAGTAAAATTAAGTCTAGAATAAATATGGATATTCTAATGGCATAAAGGGTTTTTTTAGTCTATTGTTAAGACAATGGTATCTACACAAAATGTACTTAAAAATAAAGAAATTATGTTGTATTTCTAAATTGCTGAAATATTGAGGCACTTCAGAAACTTGTGGGTGGTTTCCTTCTAAGGATACCTGATATAACAGAAGGTAAAATTTTATACTCAAATTATATTATTCATATATGCATATCATCATGTATTAACAGGTTAACCATTTGACTCATTATCAGAATTTCCCAAACATCATTCATTCAATTATTTAACTTCATGTTTTTTACCATATCCAATTACCATATTATTTACTTCCTATTATTCTTTAAGTTCTATCAGTACCTTAAGTAGAATACCAGAATCACTTGGCATAAATAGAAGGTAACCATTAAGACAAATGCAATGAATACAAAACACTGCTATAAAATTCTACTGTTGCCCACCCAAGTCTCTCAGCCTGAAGCTTGTTTTCTCTTTGATAAAAAAGAGAAATTAAAAATGAGGCATTAGTAAAAGAAACAGCATTAATTTGAGTTTTTTCTTGTGATTCGTACAGAATTTTAGAAGGAATGCTCTTTTCACTATGTGAGTCAATATTCTTTTTATTGTTACATGTGTGCACATAACACCTAAAATTATTATTTATTGTACCTATTTTATATAGTCCATACCTCTGGAACCCATGTCTCATACTATGGTGAAGATCAAGTCTATATATCTGTATATTATAGACTATATATCTAAACAGTCTTGTGTAGCTGGAAACATTCTGGAAAACATGTTACTAGGTGCTTTCGTTGTGTGAACATCACGGTGTACACTTACACAAATCTACCTAAATGGCATAGTCTCTTACACACCTAGGCTATATTGTATGGCCTATGGCCTAAACTACAAACCCATATAGCATGTTACTATGCCAAATACCTTAGGCAATAGTAACACAATGATAAGTATTTGTATGTCTAAACATAGAAAAGGTATGGTAAAAATATAGTATTATAATCTTATGGGACCGCTGTTGCATATGTTGTGGGATGTTGACAAAAGTGCTGCTATGTGGTGCATGACTGATAATTGAATTTCTTAAACTAAAATCAATACTGTAACAATTAATCACTGTGTTTTTTAATACCAAACAGAAACATAAAACATAAGAAATAAGGCTTTAATAGTCCTATAAAATTATAGACACATAAGGTAAAAACAGATATTGTTAGCATATATTTTCTTTTCATGATGGTAAAATAATAAGGTTAGGATATATTCACATATGTACACTTGCCTGTTTTTTTAGAGTTAGAAAATATTCTGAATGATAAATATGATCATTCGTAGGATCTTCTACCCAAATCCACCAGGGTTCTCCCACTGTTCCATGTACCTAGAAGAAAAATAGTATCTTAGTACTATGTACATCATAATTCAAGTAAGGGATAGTGTTGTTTGCATACACAGCAGCCATTCATCTCTCCCTTTAACAGTTTTACTGGTATATAATTTACATTACAAAGTTCATTCATTTAAAGTATACAGCTCAATGGTTTTAATATATTTACAAAGTTATACAACCATCACCATAAACTAATTTTAGAACATTTTCATCATCCCAAAAGAAAGCTTATACCCATTAGCAGTCACTACCTATTTCCTACAGATTCGCCTATTCTAGACATTTCATTAAATAAAATCATATAATATGTGCTCTTTTGTGACTGGCTTCTTTTACTTACCATAATGTTTTCATGGTACATCCAAGTTTTAGCATGCATTAGTACTTTATTTCTTTTTACTGTCAAATAATATTCCACTGTATAGATATACAGTTATTTTATTTATCCAATCTTTCTCTTTCTCTCTCTCTTTCCTTACAAAGCCCAGTCTCATTCCGTATTCATCTCTCCCTCACATGACTCAAGAAAAAGTGACCACATCTCCTGGGATAATTTTGATTTGCATAAGTCAGTCAGCTCATGGCATTCCCCTGAGAACAGCTGCGGTAAGGGAGAGGCACATGACAAATAAGGGCCCAACTGGATTGAACGGAAAGGTCTTATAGTCCATGCTCTGAGCTGGGGAAGTGGGGATGTGTTTCTCTTGCTCTGTTAAGTATGAAAAAGAAAGCATGAAAACATTTGGGAAGTACCCAACAGTGTCAGCAAAGCAGAGAGATGGAAAGATCCTGGGCCCTGAATATCATTAAATAGAAGACTCAAGCATCCTTAGGGCCTATTCTATCTGTGGACCTTTTATCGTACAAGATATTTTCTTGCTTAAGTCAGTTTGAGGCAAGTCAGGTTTTCCATTCTTGAAGACAACAGTATTGTGTCTGACAGAGTTAATTACAAAAATGATTAAGTACTCTATTTTACTAATGAATTAAATCAAACTGTGGGAGATTTATTATGGATATTGATAAAAGAAAATTGTATGAAAAAATATAAAACTTCCATTCATTTCAAAAACAATATTAAAATTCCAAACATGAGTTTATGGGTAACTACTATTAATATAATTTTATATTTTATGTCAAATATAAAATATAACTGGAACAAAGATCTTAAAAATGTTGACTAAGAAGATCCAGAGTAGATCTTTACATATATATTGAATACATTGTTTGAAATAACATATATATATACATATTTATAAAATAACATCTAAGGTGCTGAAGGAAGAAAGGAGGAATAAAAACAGAAAGAGAAATGTGATGGGAACCAAGGAAGGACATTTTTTTTTTTTTTTGAGACAGAGTCTTGCTCTGTTGCCTGGGCTAGAGTGCCATGGCTTCAGCCTAGCTCACAGCAATCTCAAACTCCTGGGCTCAAGTGATCCTTCTGCTTCAGTCTCCCAAGTAGCTGGGACTACAGACATGTGCCACCATGCCCGGCTAATTTTATATATATATATTTTTAGTTGTCCAGATCATTTCTTTCTATTTTTTTAGTAGAGACGGGGTCTCACTCTTGCTCAGGCTGGTCTTGAACTCTTGACCTTGAGTGATCCATCCGCCTCAGCCTCCCAGAGTGAAGGAAGGACATTTTGAAGAAGGACTATGTATAGCACTAAATGTTCAGAGAACTAAAGAAAATAACTAAGAAAAATCTATTTGTGATGGCAACCCCACAGTCTTTGGGGATCATTAAGGAAGTAGTCT
>CAUYSK010114283.1:0-18545 GCA_963575035.1 Avahi laniger
TATTTTTAGCTGTCCAATTAATTTCTTTCTATTTTTGGTAGAGACAGGGTCTCGCTGTTGCTCAGGCTGGTCTCGAACTCCTGAGCTCAAACAATCCGCCCGCCTCGGCCTCCCAGAGTGCTAGGATTACAGGCGTGAGCCACCGCGCCCGGCCCCTGGAAATAGGATTTTAAGTATAGAACTGAGACATCAACCATATTTGCGTTTAGGATTGGAGTCACCAACGTCCCCCCCGCAGTAAATCGGTGAGTTGTGTCTTTTCAGTTGCATCAAGTGTGCAAAGATGTGGAGGCGCAATTCAAGCCTGATCCTTCGTTCTGACGGTCGGGGCTTGCCTGGGCGTCCCAGGAGAATGTGCCAGGCACACGTGCCCAGGAGGAAGCCGGGCTGTGTATAGGAACCCCAAATTGTGACACACGCAATTGTGACACGCATCCTGATCGGCCGGGCCCTTGGGTGGATTCCTCATTAGCCTGGAGCTGGGGGGCCCGGAAGGTGGCCTGAGACGGGGCTGGTCCCTGCACAGACCTTCACACGCCAGTTTCTGTGAGTTAGCACCTGCCAGGTGGATGGCAGCGTGTTCTTAGCTGGTGACGGATAAGAGGTCAGATTTTGGGCCTTTACTTGAGCAAGGTCTCAAGTGTGCTTATCCTCTTGCCTTCAGTTTTTTTTAATTTCAAAATATTAAGGAGGTACACATGTTTTAGGTTACATGGATCGTTTTTGTAATGTTTGAGTCCCGGCTGTAGGTGCGCCTGTCACCTAAGTAGTTTTCACATTATCCATTAGGTTGGTTTATTCCCCTCCTTTCTTCCTCACCAGTTAATTTCCACTGAGTTTTACTTCCCTCTGGTCACGTGCAGGGTGGTGCTCTTCCGGTGGTTCCAATTTAGTAGTGAGTATAGTGTAGTGTTTGTTTTTCCATTCTTGAGATACTTCATTTAGGAGAATGGTTTCTAGTTCCATCCAGATTATTGCAAAAGGTATTAATTCATCTTTTTTTATGGCTGAGTAGCAGTCCATGATGTACATATATCACATTTTGTTAATCCGCTCATCAGTTGCTGGGCATTTGGGTTGATTCCACATCTTTGCAGTTGTGAACTGTGCTGCGGTAAACATTTGAGTGCAGGTGTCTTCTTGATAAAAAGTCTTCTTTTCATCTGGGTAGATGCCCAATAGTGGGATTGCTGGATCTTGCCTACAATTCTTAATCAGAGTCCAGATTTGCGTTTGGAGCACAGTTCATGAATAGGCCCTATTGCTGGTAACCCCAGGCTCAGAAAGGCAGAAAGTTCTGCTTGAGCAGTGTAAGCTGCCAAAGAAATGAGGCTGGGAATGTCGACTGAGGTGAGCATCTGTCCTCTCTCGTCAGTCACTGCTCCCGACTGTCTTCATCTAGAGTGACAAAGCATCGTCTTTAAGGATCGAGTGAGTCTGGTGGCATCTCATTCTTGCTGGGACCTGCCTGTCCTGCTGGAGGGAGAGAGTCCTGACTGCAGGTGGACGACGAGCGCAGGCCGGGCAGGGTCACGGGAGGGAAGGCGGCCCCTCCTCTTGTTACCGTCATCGGGTTGGAAACGCACTTTGGAGCCATTTCGTTTTATTTTTTTGGTACCATGTTCGGCAGGCAAGACGCACACCCACGCCCGTGGTCCTCTCTTCCACGGGGGTCTGCGCGTGGCGGCTGTGTAGTGACGCAGGGTCTTTGGGAGACAGGCTTGCGTTGATGTCTCTCCCAGATGCCTGTTGAGCGGGAAGTTTGTGAGCAGCCTTGTCTCTCGCCAGCCGTGTTCAGTGGTTTCTTTTCATAAATGCTGATACGTGATTTTCTTGCCCCGGAAGCAGCGGTGTCTGGAAACAAAAGCGTAGGCTCCGAGGGCCCTGTGGGCTCCGCTCCTGCCCTCTGCTCTGCCTGGGCCATGCTGACCCTGCGCGAGGCCCCGGCAGGCCCAGTCCTCGGTCCCCCACCTGTGCTGGCTGCGGTCCTTTGAATCTCCATCTGTCCCCCAGCAAGGCCTTGCACATCTGTCCACGTTCGCGCTGGACAAATCAGAGAAGAGGAATCCAGGGTGGTGTGTGTTGCCGTGTGCTTCCGGTGGGGCGTTGGGGGAAGTCGAATGAGAAGAGGGAGCGAGAATGGCTGTGTTGGTAGGATGAGCACGTCACTGAACCACAGACACCCGCGGCTGCTCTGACCTTCATTTTAAATACTGACCTTGCCACGACCAAGTAGACTGTCCAGATGTAGTCACTCAATTAGTGCCGTGGTCTTTGGGTTCTTGGCAAATGTTTGCAAGCAACCGTTGTGATTGCTGTTTGTCTCTGTGATACGGACAGTGTCGTCCCCATGAAACTTCATCCCAAAATAGTCCAGGCGGGGAAAGGGGTCGATAGCACTTCTCTCCAGGGACCTAGGAGGTGGGGGTTAGGTGCTTTGACATTAAAAAAATCTAGCTTGTTATGTTTACATTTACCAAAAGCTGTTGCCGGGTAAGATGCTTTGGCTTAGAAAAATACCGCTGTCCTCATTTCTGCAGGATCATTTGCAATCACTGCAGATGCAAAATTTCCTTAACTTTTGTAGCTGAATAATGTAACAACATTATGATGAGGAATTACGGTGGGATTTTGCTTATTTATCCTTTGTTGTTCCAAGCAAGGAAAGTGTAGATAGTCTTTTATCTTCAACACTTAGAACTTGCAGCGATGTGTCATTAAGTGTTTGAAAAAATATTTTCAGACAGGCAGTGCAGGAGAAATCCTATGGAGATGTGACATCATGTTTTTGTCAGGAATTGCTCTTTGTAAACACTCTCTGATAGATCACTCTCCTTAAGCGGCCGAAACATCCAACTGCTTTCAAAGGTGCTGTGTATGTTAGTGATAAACTAGGTCATGTTATTGGCGGTAATGGATCTGGAAAATTTAAACTAGTTAGAGTGTGTGTGCTATGTATAGTTCTTGGAAGATTTATCTTTTTGTAGTTTTGATCCTTTTAAAGTATTGATTGCTGTTTGTATAATGGTAAACAAAATCTTAAATAATTTCTTGCATGATGTGCCTTTGAGTTATCCTGTCAAAATATACTCCATTTCAGGGTATTTTTACAGAAAATGTATAAACAATTGCTTAGAAGTCAGTGAAATCGATTATTGAAGTGTTTATTTCCCCCCATGAGCTCTTAATGAAGGGATTCTTGGGACTGACTTTTGTGCTAAACAGTACTACCTCGGAAGGTAATGTTTAACAGAACGTTTTATGGCTTACTGCACATCATTCTCTCTCTTTGCATTCTTGGGCACAGTTCTTTCTTTCAGCTGACGGTGGGGACCTCTAGGATCTTTTACACAAAGCACCGAGGAAAAAGATAATGTTAGATAGGTATTAATTGCAATCTGTTTTCTTACACTGGGAGAGAAATGTTGGTTTTAATCTTGAGGTTGGAAAATAGGTCAGTGTGTATGTTTGGAGGGGGGAATATTCTTGGCTATTGGTTTGCATGACATAAAATACAGACCCCATTTGTAGAAACAAATTTCAGTTAAAATATGTTTTACAGTCGACTAATAGAAATTTAAAACAATATGTCTTGTAATGACTGGGAAGTGTTACATAGTAAGAAAATACGAGTTTCCGCATAGTCGTTTTGTTTTTACTGCTGATAATTTCTAAAGAAATTCAAAAAAATTTTATATTAGACACCGAATTATTTAACAATTTCTACACTTTTGAGTTTGGGCTCAGTAAAAACCTCAAAGTTGCTTTTAAATTGGATTCTCATTGCAGTTTATCTAAGGCCCTCTGATTTTCCATTTTTATTTAAAAATAGAAATTTACAGGTCTTCCATTTTCTCTGATGGTCCCCAAGTTTTCACTCTTTCCGAATGGCTCGCAACTTCGGCTTAACTGTCATGGTGCAGGATGTGAAGAGTGGAGGTAAAGGGCCAGTGCTCTCGAGGCTCGTGGAGTGAGTAGCGAGTGACGTGTTCCGTTCCTGTGCAACGCAGAGCGGCCCTGCGTGACCACGGGACTTCATCTGCGCCGCCAGTATGGGGGAGATGCAGTTCTAAGCTTCTGGAAATGGGGCTCTTAATGGAAATGTTGACAAGATCATTAACTATACTAGCAGTGCTGGCCGCTCCAGGAAGGCCGGATTTACCTCCAAATCCCTCACGCCAGCCCTTTGTGGCAGAGCAGGGCCTCACGGCACATGTATCCGCAGAAAATCACAGAGCCAGCCCTGCTCCCGGCGTTCCATTTTTCTTTCTAGTTTCATGAAGTTTACTTTTTTGGTGACAAACAGATTGGCAAAGTAACTACTTAATATAAGACTTGGGAAAGAGTAAACAGTAAATAATGAGTAGCAGTCATGTGTTAATTCTGTATCGCAAAAGAACAATGGGTAACAAGAGGTGGCTTCCCTCTGATATAAAAATACCCCCCCCCATTTTCTCCTGGACGCCACATTATTAAAGTCTCCATGACTACTTCGAATTTCCCAGGATATGTTATTAGTGACTAAGGAAAGAAAATTCCCACATCCTTCCTCGTTTATTCTTGGACTTTTCTGAACGTGGTAAGTGATACATGGTGTGTGCGGCTGCCCACTGCCCTTCCAGGTCAGATGTGAGCACCAACCTGCACATTTTAGTAAGAGAACATACGGGCAGCTTCCAGAGTCGTCTTGTTTTATTTATTTTGGAAATACATTGCCATATTATCTTCACTGTTAGCAAATGTTGATCTATTTGAACTTATCTGGAAGGTGGAGTTCTCTCTTCTCTCTCGAACCAGGAATGTATTTGGGCTCCTGGACAGTTTGTGGTAAACAACTTCATAAAAGGTAACCTACTTACGGAAGAATGACATTTAGGTCATATATGCGTTTTGCTATAAATAGAGTGCTGACTCCAAAGCCGTGGTCCGAGGGACTGGCTGGAGCAAGTCTCGCCCGAGGATCCCAGAGCTTGTGTGATGAAACTGTGTCGTGGACAGCGCTGCATTTGGGGGCTCACGTGTTGGCGCGCGCTTTGATTTATTTGGGAGGTGCTAAATAATTTAAAGGGAACCTTCGTTTAAGAAAGCGGAGTTTTGTTGTCCTCGTCCACCGTGCCTGGTCTTCTGAACAAAGCCTGTCGGAGACTTGCCCGCTCACCGAGTGCTCTCAGCAGAACCGTCCGAGCACACTGCGCGGGGGCCGCGTCCACGGCAGGTTCCTGGTGGGCGGTTGGGCCGCGACTGCTCCGGGCTGCTCCCGGGGATAGTGGGGTTTTGTGTCCTCGATCCCCTCGTGGGGGGTGGGCGGAGTTTCTTGTGAATGCTGCTGATTCTGGTCGCCTTTTATTCATTTCTTCTTATTGGAGTGGAAATGTAGCGTGTTCATAATGGATTATTGATTGGTCTGAGAACAGCAGCCGCCTGGAGGCCTTGTCAGCACCCTGCCTGCCCCACCAGCAGTGAATGCATCGCTTCATGAGCGCGCCGGGACCCCGGTCTGGGGACTATAAGCCCGTGATTGTTAATCTCGTACAGAATGGTTAGCAGGGAGAGGAACTCTTCATTGTTGTTATGGAATTTTTCCCCATTTGTCTGAAGAATAGGCTTTTTGTCTCAGTAGTAAGATAAGCTTGTCCAGGATGTTAATGATGTATTTTAATTCATGGCTCATAATACTACAGTGTAACTCGTGAAGCCGGGTTCATTGTCTCCCGGAGAACAACACACGCAGTATACCAACACCCCGCCAGCCCGCGCCCACTCAGCACACGCGTGGGTTTCTGGGCAGACCCCGGAGCCGAGGCCGGGAATAACTTTCCCAGAGTTGCCCTCCAGAATCGCGCGGAGACGGGGTTGCTCTTTTGATTTTATGATTTGCCTTGTGGAGCCATAGCACTGCCTTGCAGACAACCCTGTAAATGTCTGAAGCATTCTGTCTGCCCTGAGCCTTTGGCATCTTCCCGGCATCAGGATTCCTGACGTTCCCCTCCAGCCCCTTCTCAGGAATCGCGTTGGGGAGGACGCTCACTCCTGCCTCCAGCCCTGGCTGACATCGGTGCCCCTTGGAAGGTGATCAGAGAGGAAGCAGACAGGCCTAAGTGAAGCCACATGGCTTCAAGGAAGCCAGGACGGTTTTTTAGTATCGTGATATGGTTAATTAATGAACCAGAACTGAAAAAAATGCCAGACCAGATAGTTATTTGAAAAACAGCACTGACTTCAGTTTTGCTTCCCTAATCCGACAAAGCTGGCTGCAGAGATTCACGCAGGAAACGGTACTTTCAGTTTTCCAACGGCCTCTTTGTTCCTCCTGGGTGTCTGCAGCCTGGCTCTGCTCTGTCTAAACAAACTTTAAGAGTTGTATTGTTGTGGGAATTACTCTCTATGGTAGAGCATATTTGAAAATTAGCCGTCTGATGCCTTGCTCGGGATAAGATTTTGACAGAGTCAACTTTGATAGTTTTTAGGGAAATCAGCACAGAACCAGCCAGCTTTTGTTGTGTACTGATTGAATTCACAGAGGAGAGAAATAGCAAGGTTTCCTATCGATCAGAGACATGCTTATTATTTTAAAATACAAGACATTTTACATTTTTTCCCTGCCAATGCCATATTTAACTGGTCAGAAAATTATTGTTGAAAATACGGAAGAAAAAACTCAACAGCATTACTGGTTGTATACCTCGCGAAGTGGTGGAAAGGGTAGCTGTGAGTAGCAAAATAAACTCGGGTTCTGTGATTTTGGCTGGTGATCTTGGGACTTCATGTTGTCTGCGAGGCTTCCCAACTGGAGATTGTGGGTGGATTTCTTGAATGTCTCTGGGCAAGCTTCTAAAACATGAGAAAGCAGTCTCTTAAAATAAAACAATACTTTTCATTAGAACAAATTCATAATATTCAGATGATTTTTTTTTTCCTTGACTTTCTTTTGAAAACTAGAATTAGCTAAAGGTAATTCCCCAAACTGCATTCCTTGGAGTCCTCCCGGCATCCCTGGGGCCAGGGGAGGCGGACTGGCGGGGAGGGGTGCGGGCGGGGAGAGGCTCCCCAGGCTCCCCCCAGCTGCTCTGCCTTCGTTTGCTGGGCTGGAGTGGCAAATGGCATTTATTTATTTTTAACAACTTTCGTGAAAAATTTCCCAAATCTGTAAAAATGGAAAGAGTAACAAATAAACACACACGCACCTACCATTTAGATCCAGCAGTTAATATTTTAGTATGTTTGCTTCTCCTCTTTCTTTTGTAAAGCCTCTAAATATTTCATGAGACATTTCCAAAAAATAACAACATTCTCCTAGATTATCAATTTAACAAAAGTAATAGTAGTTCTCAAATATCATCTAATATCCAGTCCATATTCAAGTTTAATTTTTATAAAGAGTTTTGGAGCTAAAGTGTGTTGTAGACGATCATAGCTGCTGGTGAAAGAATTTGTAGTTGTATTAAATAACCTGATGTAGTATAACCCATAAGGGCCCAGTAAATATATAAGTATTATTATTTAGCTATTTCTAATTTAGCATTTTAAGCGGCTGTTTTGTCCTTTAGAATTTATCAAGCCAAATATCATTATTGCCAGTGACCAGGGCACCTTTGGATACTGCATTGACATTTTGTTCGTTTATTCAACAAGTACTTATTAATAATATCTAAGATGTATTGACCATTTACTGTGTGTAAAACATTGTGTCTTGCATGAATTAAACCTGCCCTATGTATTATAATCTAGGTATCATTACTATCATTTACATTTTAAAGGTGAAGAAATTGAGGAACAGAGAGGCTAAGGTGCTTGCTAAATCACACAGCCGATTTGAGTCAGCGACAGAACTGGGTTTGGATCCCAAGTAGTCTGACCGTCACTCACAACATGCTAGGGCACCTGACTCTGTCCGATGGCGGAAGTGGGTCAGGCAGGCCGTGCCTGAGGAGCTGGGCAGGGGCAAGGACGCAGGGGTGAGTGAGCGCGGGCACTGGGGCGTGCTGGCCGTGGACTGGGGGTCTGGGTGGTGCCAGGGGGCTGGGCCCTTACAAGCTGAGCTTGATCTTAAGGGCGGGAAAAGCCTGTGAAGTATTGGACGTTTCCAGAAACCGGCCCCACGTGCACTCTGGAAGGATGGGTTTGGCTTGGGGTGGGTGCGTGGCTCCAAGAGTGGGTCGGGATCACGGCTAACAGGACGTGCGTGGGAGGCGGGGGGAGCCCGGGAAGACCCGGTGTCCCTGACTGGGTCCCCAAGAGCGTGGAGTTGCTCTAGCGCTTAGGTTTAACCCCACACCAGCTCGAGTCTTATGTGAGCCCCAAGTTCCCTGGGAAGACCTAGCCGGTCCTTGCAAATATGGTAAATGGTCTCCCTCCCCGGCCTTCTGGAAACTTCTCCATGTCCTGCTGGTGCGCTGCCAGCGCGTTGTTTTATGATGGTGTATGTTTACATGTGTGCTTCCCTGTCTGACTGAGCGCCTGGAAGCGAAGTGCTGTTTCTTAGTGATCTTTGAGTCTTCAGCTCCTGGTACGTGGCGCTCAGGAAGTGCTTGCTGTAAAGAAACCTTGTTAAAGTCGCAGCCACCACCCTGGGCGGGGGAGTCCCTGCGAGGAGCTCTCCTGGAGTTCTCTGGCGGAGTTCAGAGCTGGCTGCCCTCTCACACCTGCCAGGTGTGCATCCTTTGCTCTGTTACAGTGTGTTTTCTTTCCCGCTATCTGTGTCGGCCTCAGGCTTTGCAAGGCCCCTTTGTGAAGAAGTTTCTGTAGTGTCTGTTGTGGGGTCGGCCTGGACGCACAGTTCCCTGCACCGAGCTGTGTTTGCAGCTCACCAGGCTGTGTGTCAGGAGGTGAGTTTTCTGCACTGTGTTAGGTTCGCAGGGTCCTCACTTACAGAAGGGATTTATGAGTTGAAACATTTGCCCACAGATTAAATTTATCCCAAACGCAGCAAGTGTATAAGTAATGGGGGAAGTCACTTAATGTCAGTTGTACCGTGTAGACCAAAAAAGAAAGAAAAAGTGAAGAAGGTCCCTAAGTATGGCAGTGGTCTTAACGTGTGTGTTTAGATCTAGTGCTTTATTTGTGTGTTTATGTGATTTTTTAAGTTTAGCTACGAGTTTTGGTTTCCACCTTTGTATCTTGTCCTCTCTTCACCCCCCCTTCTCCATCATGATGCATTTTTATGTTATGAATGCACATTTTCCCTTTAGTCAACATTTCATGTTTTCTTATTTTTCTGAATATTAAATTACCCAACTTATTCAAAATGAAATATATTTCTTATTTGAAAACTTTTATAAGGGATTTTTAAAAAGTAGCTTCAAACTCGTTACATCCCTGAGAAACGCACACGGGCACACACGCGCGTGTGCACACAGATCCACGGGAAATCTGTTTTAAAACCCTAATCGGCAAGTCATATTTATGCCTAAACAATTGGCTGGCAAGTTCTCAATTTTAGCCTTGGAAAAGTCTGTGATACGTCATACAACAACAACAAAACTTCGATCCGTTATAGACAGACCATGGGTTCGGTCTGCTCTCTGCCATCCGTCCCGACTTGGCACCGCCCTTCTCCCCCTCCTGTATTGATTGATGTCACTCGCTGCAGGACTTTCTTTGTTCCCTCAGGTGTGGCAGCAGGCTGGCATCTAGCAGCTCTGCAAGGCCAGCGTGCTTCAGGGGAAGCTGGAATGCCCGCTCGCACTGCTTTGAGGCCGTGGAACAGAGCAGCTCCGGACCAAGATGTCTTTGGCTAGAACTGAGCAGTGTGACACTTCATCACAGGGCCCGCCAGGGACCAGAATAAAGGTGGAGACACTGTCAGAGGCCCTCTGCTGGCAGGGGCTGGTGGTTTTTAAAGACAGCAAGTAGTGCCAGGGGAGCCACTGTCTGATAATCCCTCTAATTGGGGCGGCCGCCCGCGGTGCGTTTGGAAGTTGGAAGTTCCCAGCACCGCGTTCCTGCTCTTTTTTGGGAGTGATGCCCTTGTCTTAAATAGCAATTTTTGCCAGCAGCTAAAAAGAATGATGACAAAGATCTGTTGATTTGGCCCCTGAGTGACCCCCGAGGAGAGTCAGTTGTAGGGAATTAATTTTTGACTGTTTCTTTAAAGTTTGTGAGAAACTTCGGGAGTCAACTGAGGGCTTCAGGAGGGACCATTGATACCTCTGAGCAGGGCAGCTTTGTTCCAGTTGTGGGTTCCTTAAGGTAATGGTGCTGGGGGCTTAAATTGTTGGTGCTGTTACATAGCACTTTTTGCATTTCTACATTTATGTATTTTTCCTGTAAAATGTTTCTAAGTCTTTCAAAGACACACCTGGTGCAGTTCTCGCAGGGGTTTCCAGCAGGGCTTATTTTTGAAAGATGGGGGTGGGCAGGGAAGGGAGGAAGCAGGAGAGAAAGGCGGCTTGTTCTGCTCTCGGGGACATTCCCCGCAGGGCACGGGGCCTGGCAGTGAGGGACAAAGCCGTTAAGCTGGTTTGGAGGATGGAAACTGTGTTCTCCAGTCTCTGGGCTGCCTGAGGGCGCATGTCCTGCTTTGGCTGGGCTGGGGGTCCAGGCTGTCACCAGGAATGGCTTGCCGGCTCAGTGAGCAGAGATGGAGGTGCGGGGCCCTGTTAGGGGTGCAGGAGGGTGGACGTGGCCTGGGACACCGGGCCTGTTGCTGCCGATCAGGGCTGGACGGGGCCGGGTTCCAGTGGCAGGGGTGACGCTGTGTGGTGATAAACACTTTTGGGGAGCGCTCTGCGCCTGAGGGGCTGCGGGGCAGAAAGCTGCTTGGAGGCAGAGGGTGGACTGGGCGGGGGTGGGCAGGGGTGCCCTCAGGTTCCCCTTGTGCCGGGATCTGGGTGGTGGTGCCCCGAGGAGGGGCTTGTTAGAGGCTCCAGTGACCCTGGCTTGCTTGCGTGTTTCCCTACCCTGCACCTGAGAGGTGAGGGCTGCCCGTGCGGGCCGAGGCCCCGCCACTGCACGGCTGGCACTGGTAGTCACAGAACACGGTTTTGATGATTTGGGGAGTCTGTGCACTTAACAGTTCACTCTTAGTACTTCGGGGTGCACCTTAGTACTTCACGGCCCTCCCCCGGCCAAGGGCTCCCACTCTGAATCTGCGCTGGCTTCTGGCTGTTTGATTCTCGAGAACTGTCTTGACCTTTGACACCCTTATGGACACACATTACTGGCCTGATGGAGTCTGTAAAATTATTTCAGAGCCCCTAGTTTCCAGGGTTTTAGTTGGTTTTTCTTCTCTCTCTTTAAACTCCTAGGGTTTTATACCAGATTCAGTTACTAAGTTAAATAGTATGTTTCATTCATGCTTTTATCTCGGATTCAACGTTTTTGCCGGGGGTGGTGGTGAAGTAAGGCTTGGGGGAAAAGCGCTTCATGCAAATCACTCGCCTTACAAAGCCATCATCATACAATGTACGTCCTCGAACACTTGTGCCAAGACCAGAAAAGTTTGACAGAATAGTTAAAATCAGCGTAAAGTCAATTGTCACGAAGAAATGTTCGTGGTAAGCTCATGCGTTTGTCCAGTTATAAGGGAAGCTTTGATTTCCACTTTTTCCTGGAGTCAGGAACGTCTGGGCTCCCTGCTCTGCTGAGTCCTCTTTGCTCTGCTGGGCCCGCGTGGCGAAGGGGTGAGGACCTCTGTGGGGCAGCTTACAGGCGTCTTGGCCTGTGTGTCTCCTGGCCTGGTGTTGCCTGCCCTGTGCTGGACACAGGCACGTGGACCAGCTCTCCCTGGCTGGCCGTGGCCTGTGTGCCTGGTGGGCGGGCTCAGGCAGGACCCGTCCCCGCTCTCTGTGGGGAGGACGGGCCTGAGGAGACAGTGGCCGGACAGCGTGATGGGGGCCTGCTGTCATTGGGCTCGGGTTCCACCTTTGGGGAGACCCAGTCTCGTTAAGAGGGCGCCGTGGGTGTCTGCCCCGTGGGGAGGTGGGGAGGCAGGAACGAGAGGCTGCACGGCCTCTGGGGGATTCTGGGGTCTGGGCTGGGCTCTGCGTTGGGATTAGGACTCAGTCTTGTGGCCGGAGCCTGGGGTCCCCTCAGGGGAGAGGGGCAGGGAGGGAAGGGAGGCTTTAACTAAGAGGCAGAGAGAGCTGCCACAGGCTGGTCTTGGCTGATGTGCGACTGAGCTCGTGGCCAGACGGACGTGGAAGCGGTGCCAGGCAGGACAGCTTCCGCCGCAGGGTCCTGCACCCGGTTCAGGAGCTCAGGCTGCCGTGTGCGCACTGTGTTGTTTCTCCCTTCTCAACGGAAGACTCATTTCTTTAAACATAATCACGTACGGTCACGAGTTGTGTCGAGGATGGACAGTGGTCCCATCAGATCGTAATGCCTTGTTTTTACTGAACCTCTTCTATGTTCAGATATGTTGGTTCCTACTGTGCTAAAACTGCTCGCAGGGTCACATGCTGCGCAGGTTTGTAGCAATAGGCCGTATGGCATAGCCCAGGCGTGCAGGAGGCGGCACCGCCTGGGCCCGGACTCCACACCCTCCTCCCGCCCTCCCGCGGAGCGTCCCTCCTCTCTGTCCCTCATGGCCACACAGACTCCTCCCGGGTAGCCTGTGTTCCTCACACCTGTGCGGATTGGCACCACAGTCTTTCCTTAATAATTTGCTATCTTATTGGTAAAAGAAAATTATTTTAGTGCGTAGTCATTTACAATTATTTTAATTAGTTAATGCCACAATTCATTATTGATAATCATTTGTTACTGATTTTTTTAAAGAAAGCGAACAGCTACTTGTTCATCTATTTGAGTTTTTGTTGGTGTGGACCGAATTGACGTTTTATGGGATGCCCGCGCGGGTCGGTGCGCAGCGTTGCTCACGAGACTCCATGTGTGTTTCAGGTGCTGGCCGCCCCTGCCATGCTCTCCACGTGAAGGTGCGCCCCTCGTAGCAGCGCGTCGTCGGGGAAGCCGCCAGCTCTCCTGAGAATGGAGAGATAGGACACCGTCGCGGCGCCCTGCGACACGAAGCCGTGCCGCCACCCGCGCCGCGCTGTCCCTCGGATGGATCGCAGCAGGGAAGCCGAGATGGAGCTGAGGCGGGGCCCCAGCCCCACCAGGGCTGGCAGGGGCCACGAGGCGGATGGGGACAAGGCCACGTGCCACAGCTGCTGCATCTGTGGCAAGAGCTTCCCCTTCCAGAGCTCCCTTTCGCAGCACATGCGCAAGCACACGGGCGAGAAGCCCTACAAGTGTCCCTACTGCGACCACAGGGCTTCCCAGAAGGGCAACCTGAAGATTCACATCCGCAGCCACCGCACGGGGACTTTGATTCAGGGACACGAGCCGGAGGCGGGCGAGGCCCAGCTGGGCGAGATGCGCGTGTCCGAGGGCCTGGACGCCTGCGCCAGCCCCACGAAGAGCACGTCGGCCTGCAACAGGCTCCTGAACGGGGCGGCGGACGGCAGCAGGGTCCTGAACGGGGCGGCGGCGGACGGCAGCAGGCTCCTGCTGCGGAGCAGGAAGGGCGCGGAGGCCGCGTGCGCGGAGGAGGCCAAGGCCATGGCGCAGTGCTCCTTCTGCAAGAGCCAGTTCGAGCGTAAGAAGGACCTGGAGCTGCACGTGCACCAAGCGCACAAGCCGTTCAAGTGCAGGCTGTGCAGCTACGTGACCCTGCGGGAGGAGTCGCTGCTGAGCCACATCGAGAGGGACCACATCACGGCGCAGGTGCCCCACGGCGAGGCGTGCGCGGAGAACGGCAAGCCCGAGCTGAGCCCCGGCGAGTTCCCCTGCGAGGTGTGCGGCCAGGCCTTCAGCCAGACCTGGTTCCTGAAGGCGCACATGAAGAAGCACAGGGGCTCCTTCGACCACGGCTGCCACATCTGCGGCCGCAGGTTCAAGGAGCCGTGGTTCCTCAAGAACCACATGAAGGCGCACGGCCCCAAGATCGGGAGCAAGAACCGGCCCCGGAGCGAGCTGGACCTCATCGCCACCATCAACAACGTGGTCCAGGAGGAGGTGATCGTCACCGGCCTGTCCCTCTACGAAGTCTGCACCAAGTGTGGGAACCTGTTTACAAACCTGGACAGCTTGAACGCCCATAACGCCATACACCGCAAGGTCGAGGCCAGCCGGGCGCGGGCCCCGGCCGAGGAGGGGGCCGCGGAGGGCCCCTCGGAGGGCCCCTCGGACACCAAGCAGTTCTTCCTACAGTGCCTGAACCTGAGGCCCTCGGTGGCCGGCGACGTGCCCCCCGGCGGGCAGGCTGGAAGGCGGGTGGCGGAGCTGGACCCCGTCAACAGCTACCAGGCCTGGCAGCTGGCCACCAGGGGCAAGGTGGCCGAGCCGGCTGAGTACCTCAAGTACGGGGCCTGGGACGAGGCGCTGGCCGGGGACGTGGCCTTCGACAAGGACAGGCGCGAGTACATCCTGGTGAGCCAGGAGAAGCGCAAGCGTGAGCAGGATGCGCCGCCCACGCAGGGCCCCCCGCGGAAGAGGGCGAGCATGCCCGGGGACCCCATGCTGCCCGGACACCTCGACCCCCGTCCGGTCGCCCGCCCCAGCCGCAGGGCAGCGGCCACCACCGGCCAGGGCAAGTCGTCCGAGTGTTTCGAGTGCGGCAAGATCTTCCGCACCTATCACCAGATGGTGCTGCACTCCCGCGTGCACCGCCGCGCGCGCCGGGACCGGGACGGCAACGGCGACAGGCCCGCGCGCACCCGCTGCGGCTCGCTCAGCGAGGGCGACTCTGCCTCCCAGCCCAGCAGCCCCAGCTCCGCCTGCGCCACCGCGGACTCCCCAGGCTCCGAAGACAGCGGCGAGGAGGGCGCCCCAGAAGCCGCATCAGGTGAGCAAGTGAACCCAGGTGGCTCTGCTCCAGATAACCCTAACCCCAGAGCCTGGGCTGGGGTGGTCCCTCACCCAAACGGACCTGGACCCTGGTAACTCCATGCTCATGTGGCCCTGTGCCCCGGGAATGTCATGCCCAGGTAGCCCATGCCCGGGTGGCTCTTGCTCAGGGTCCCTGTGCCCAGGTGGCCCCACACCTGGGTATCTCGCCTCCAGCCTATGCCTAGAGCTTTCGCTGGCGGGTTGCAGACTCAGTAAATGTGGGCTCACTTGCTAATTACTCATCTGCCTTTGCACAGATTAGCACCGATGGCTTCTTGAGTTGATGATGGTGTCTCCTGGGCATCAGTAACATGAGCAAAGAATGTGGTCAGGCACCCCTCTGAGATGTGCTCCTCTCTTCCTTTTCTGTCCCACCAGCAGGTCTCACCATATGACACATGCTTGCACACACACACTCACACATACACATGTGGACTTCCCTCAGCTCTCTTCCTCTCTTATACCAAACAGTCGGGAATGCGAGTATCTTCATGTCGCTGTGCACTTAAAATTAATTTCCTTGGATTCAAGTAACCCTGTGGGTTTAGAGATAGTCGGTTGGAACAGATGACTTTCCAAATAGCAGCTAGGTACATACTTAAAGATGCCTGACCAACTTGGCTTTCATAATTCTTCTACTTTTTATAAATTTTAAACATTTTGGTATTTCCTTCATTAGTTGTTGCTTTGGGTAATTGTTTTAAGTGGAAGGTGATATTTCAGTTACAGAACTTGTAACTTTCTCCACAAAGCCAGAGGTGTTTTTCTCTGCTCCCTGCAAACTGGTTAACCGGTGTTGCTTTTACCTGAGAGCTTAGGACAGGTGGAAACCACAGCCAGGTGCGGGGCTGCTTGTGTTCCGTAGTGAGGAAGACGACTGTCACGCACTTCTTCAAAACCAGATAGAAATCAACGTTATTCTTTCCTTGTTGGAGATTTTGCCAAGCCTTTGGAGCAGAGTTTAATTATTACAGATTTATGCCTGTGTTATATGAGGGTCTCTTACTCTCAGATGCACGTGGAATCAACAAAAATGTGGAAAACAAGTCATTGCTCTGATTCTCAGAGCAACCTGCGCGAACTCTGCGCACAGCTGTCAGCGGTGGATGAGTAAGTGCGTGCCGATGCCTCACACGCCCACCCCTTGTCACTTCGCGGGAGGAGCAGGGGAACGTGGTACTCTCTGAAAACTCACTGCTCGTCCCATCAGCTTTGTGGGACTCTCCTAATAATTTATCACGCAAACCTCGTTGACCCAGTTGTGACCCCTGGTTGGCGTGTTTTAATTCTTGGTTTTCTCTTTTTATTTTTACAACTATAGGTGTTACTGCTGTGTTCCAGTAATACTATGACTACTTTTTGGAGCACATGTCGGATAAAATATTAGGCTAGCACTGTATGTTTTTTTTCTCCTTGGAAGAGAAATATTTTAATCTTTGGAAAATCTCCTGGGCTGCACCCCCATCCGTTCTGGTGGTCGAGGAGTCAGTTGAGTCTGTGGTGCTTTCTCAGTCCAGAGGATGGAAGGGTCAGATTATTTTCATTATAAATTGAAATTTACTCTTCTTTTTTCTTCTTAGGTTCGTTACATTTTAGAGACTATTACTTCCTAAAGACATTGTATTTATTTTCTCTGTGTGTAACTTATTTTTTGAGAAATCTAATATATGCCTCAGGTGATGCTATAACAAGATATGTACCATTAAATTTAACAGAAAGTTGGCAATAGGATAAATAGGATATTATAACTTGCTGAGAGAGGAGAGAAATTTATGACATGACAGGGTCATGAAATATTGAAGAGCCTTGGAGGTCTGCAGAGGTCGCTTTTGGTAATCCGCAAGGACAGTATCTTTCCACCTAAAAATGCAAACTTTCCTATCATAACAGGAATCTTTAACGGTTTGGTGTAGCATTACTGATTCACAGATGTTCCTTAAGGAGAGAGACCATGTTACATTGATTTAACTGCTCTCAAAACACTCTGGTCGTAGGGTTTGGCCAAGGCCTTTGGAACAGCTGCTTTGGAAAAGAAACTGGGTGTTTTGGATCTTATGTTTTGATCTGTAGCTTGCCTTTTTTTTTCCTTAAAAAATGCATACAACTTTGGAAAATGCACGCCTTTCCTGTTACTAAAAAGATTACTTAGGTTTTTAAACATTTAAGTTATTTTAGATTCTCATAGAACTTTGATGGGATGACTGGTAGAATTGTCAGAGCGAGTATGTTGAAATCGAGGAACAGGAGACGACAGGAGTCCTCTGGCTGATGAAAGTGAGCGGATGTGGGGTGGCAGGGAGGGCTGTCCCTGTGGTGGTCCAGCCGGCCGGGCATGGGGGAGCTTTTGGGTGGCGCTGACCTCTGCTCCCCGGAGAGCTGTCTTAGCACAGCGCTTCATCCCTGGGCCCGTGAAGAGGCTGAAAACGATGCAGAGAAGGGGGTTATGGGCCAAGGAGCAGAGAAAACGACCACATGAGACCAAGGGAAGTTCAGGGTGCAGACAGGGAGGAGCCACCTGGCGGGTGGACCAGGACACAGAGGCAGCTGGGAGCCCCGATCCCATGGGGCCCAGAGTGTGGGCCTCCGCGCTGTGAGGACGCGGCGGCGTCGGGAGCAGAAGTCAGGGGCAGCTCTCTCGGTATCTGGGCGGAGTGGCTCAGTCGGGCCTGCCGGCCTCTCGGTCTTGCCTGCAGTCCAGGGTTCATTTTACGAACGTCTCAGGAGTGTCCACGCACAGACCGGCTGCCGCTCAGGAAGCACCAGGATGACAGACGGCGGGAGGGTCGGCCCGGGGAATCCCAGAGCCGCTCTTTGCCCCTGCCTGCGCCGGCCCACGGGGCTCTGTGGAAGGAGCCACCGAGTGTGCAGGGAACGGGCAGACTGGGTCTGCCGAGACCCGACACTGCAGACAGAGGGCACAGACGGAAGAGCGGGCGTCACGCGCCAGGCAGAGATCGCGCAGAGCGAGAGTAGCAGGGACGCTCTTCGCAGCTTTACACAGTGCTGAGTGCCGAGGAACTTGGGAATAAACAAGAGTTGGAAAACCCTCGTATTACATTCTTATTCGGTATAAAAATGCAGCAACGTTCTTAACGAAAACAATTCAGACGTACGTGACAGTCACACGTGGAAAGCCTCTCGGTTCAGTGAGCTCTGAGCAGCCAGAGCCTGCGCTTACCCGGCGTGCACTCGAGCTCGATGGTAGCCGTTCACAGCGCCGAAGCATCTCGGCGCTTTCTTAGTTATCAGCTAGATGGAATTGTGGCGAGACTGTAGGTACGTTTATTGCATTTGGAGCCCTTGACACCGATGACCTTGCGTGACACGCTGATACCTGCGTGGTCAGGGTCACCTGTTCCGACCTTCCCGAGTGAATTTCTCATCCTGTGAAAGACATTCGCCTCTGGAGACGATGCTCTGGGCTTTTTCCCATCACCGAGAGACACGTGGGATATGCGTACGCAGTACTGTTGTGAAACAGAGGTTGCGTAGACACTGGGATTTGCTAGGGAAGTTCAAACACTTCATTTGTTCTCTTTTTTTTTTTTTGAGACAGAGTCTCACTTTGTTGCCCTGGCTAGAGTGAGTGCCGTGGCGTCATCCTAGCTCACAGCAACCTCACACTCCTGGGCTCAAGCGATCCTCCTGCCTCAGCCTCCCGAGTAGCTGGGACTACAGGCATGCGCCACCATGCCCAGCTAATTTTTTCTATGTAT
>CAUYSK010114284.1:0-10174 GCA_963575035.1 Avahi laniger
AATGCAAATCAAAACCACAATGAGATGTCACCTAACTCCAGTGAGAATGGCCTTTATCAAAAAGTCCCAAAACGACAAATGCTGGCATGGATGTGGAGAGACAGGAACACTCATACACTGCTATTGGGACTGCAAATTAGTGCAACGCCTGTGAAAAGTAATTTGGAGATACCTCAAAGAGCTAAAAATATAAATATCATTTGATCCAGCAATCCCACTATTAGGCATCTACCCAAAGGAAAAAAAGACATTCTATGATAAAGACATCTGTACTCCAATGTTCATGGCAGCACAATTCACAATTGCAAAGATGTGGAAACAGCCCAAGTTCCCATCAATACATGAGTGGATTAATAAAATGTGGTATATGTATACCATGGAGTTCTTCTCAACTACAAAAAGCAATGATGAACTAGCACCTCTTATATTATCCTGGATAGAGCTTGAGCCCATTCTTGGAAGTGAGGTATCACATGAATGGAAAAATAAGTACTACATGTACTCGCCATCAAATTGGTACTAAGTGATCAACATTAAGGTGTTCATATGGTAGTAATATTCATCGGGTGCTGCTCAGGTGGGGAGAGGAAGCGGGGTGGGTAAACTCACAACTAATGGACACGGAGTGCATTGTATGAGGGAAGGACATTCTTGTAGCCCTGGCTCGGGTGAGGCAAAGGTATTATATGTAACCAAAATGTTTGTATCCCTATAATATTCTGAAGTTAAAAAAAAAAAAGGAAAAATAGCTCACCTTGGGCAAATAACTGCCTACTGATTGTTTCTTTTGTAAGAATCCCCATGATAAATTCCTCCTAAGCTTCAGTCAGGAAAAGTTTTTTTCATCAGAAAGATTTTAATATTACTTTTGTTTGACAGGGAGAAATTGAATAAATCATTTTGTTTCTCGTTTGTAATTGGCTACCAAATTCACTGTGAAGCTACAGTAACTAAGCCATTTTAAGTTTCTATTATAATAAGCTAGCTTTATCACCCTCTCGCTTTCCAATCAGTGTTACTCATACTTGTGATCTGTAAATTACTTGTTTCAGAAACACGTAAGAAGGCCTTTTGAAAAGGACAGGTCCCCGAACCATACCCCAGAGATTCTGAGAAGTAATTTTCAAAATGGACATGGGAATGTGCACTTTATTCAAGCAAGCCCCCTGCTAGTTACGCACCTCTGAGTTTGAAATTATTCTAAGTGGTTCTGATTGTTCTTTTAGTGGTGCAATTCAGACCTTTGTTTATTTCAATTGAGTAATATGACTGACATGAGATATTCACACACACACATTCTTTTTTTCTCAAAGAAGATGTTGAGGTAACATGATCAGACAGAAGGAATAAACACAAAATATCTTATACTATGAAAATGTGTAAACTTATCACTAAGGCCACATTAAGTGAAAAAAGAAAAACTTACATAGGGAAACCAAGGAATTTTGCAAGGAAACCTAGCAAGTCTTTTTGCAGAAAGGGATAAAACTTCAGAGTTCTAGTTTCCAGGTCTAAAGCACGGGATCTCAAATTATTTAAAGCTTTCTAATGCAAAAGGTTTTGTTTGGGTTGTAAACCAACTGCAGGAGTTTGATTACTAGATACTTTTAGAGCTTGCCTCTGCAAATGGTTTTTACAAACATTAGAACCAGGATATAGCTGCTTTATAGTGAATGCCATTGGTAGAAATCTTAGACAGCTATATGACGACATCGTTTGTCTAGCACAATTGTTGATTCTATCTAGTGTAGACACAAGCTAAAGTTATAGAGAGTTAGCATACAATTCAGTTGACCCAAGCAAATGAAAAAAAATAAAAATAAATCATACAAAGCATTATTTTAAAGAAACAATGGGTACTTTACAGCCTAATAAAAATTACACAATAGGTAATATAGACTAAATTTATGTTTAAAACTATGTGAATGCAATCTGATATATTCTTCATCAAATGAGTCTTTCCTTTCTGTAGAGTTCACATAGCAAACTGTCTCACTCTTCTCACTCTTCCATGAAGAATTATACAGAAACAAATGTCACTAACTTGTGATCACAACTTGCCAAATAAGTTTGAAAATGAATACAAAATAAAAAGACTGTAGTTAAAGGTTTTTAAATCTCTATTTATACTTTTGAAAAATATAGCAAGATGAGCACAAATATTCAACTCCCCCTTGGCTACAACTAAAAAAAATAACCAAAATGGCAAAAACATGGTAATAATTATAATTAAAAGAAAAATTCAAATGGCATGAAAAACTAGAGAAAGTGACACCCTTAGGGCACAAAATTTAAGAAATGTCTGCAAGTGGAATCAGGAAGAAAGGAGATATTTAACGGAAATTAAAAACTCCCTTTCCTAAGAAAGCAATACAGTGTCAAAAAAACCCAGCAGACAGACTAGGAGAAGTTCATCTATATTTCCTATTTTTAAGAAGCAAAAGTTGGAGAACCCCGAAAAAGGGAGGGATTTCTAGCATCGTTATAAATCAGAATCAGCTGAGTAAGGAAGTGCCCAATGAAACCCAGCTTTGCCTAAAGGAAAGCCAGCTCTTGTTGGTTTGGTCAATGGATTTTTATGGTTGGATGAAGCCATTTCCTCACATAGAAAAAGCTAAGACCTATAATCAGTGAATATTTAGAAAATAACAATAATGAAAAATGTTTCACATAAAAATGTTGAAATGCAGCCAAAATTACTCTCTGAAAAGACATAGTAACTTTTACTACTTTAATGGTTGAACTGGAAGGAATAAAAATAAATTAACTAAATATCCAACTCAGTAAGTTAGGACTAGAACAAGAAAATAAACCCAGAATAAGAAGAAGAAATAAATAGAGACTAACATTTGAGTTTTTACTTTTCTAGTTTCTTTGCATGGAGAATTTTATTCAATCCTCCCACCACCCAATAAAGTAGATTCTATTTATAATACTATTTTACAGATGAGGAAACTGAAATGCAGAGAGTTCCATTTAAAAACTGCAAAAGTGGAATAATTGATAGATAAAAGCAATACTTATGTATTAACAAATGAAACACAGAAAAAGAAATTATACACCCAGATTATTAAAAATGTGTATGTAGACATGGCTACAGATATAAGGATATTCACAAAGTTAAAAAGGATATTATATTTGGCTCTCTTAATATTGAAAATGTCAAATAAATTAATGAACTTTCAAGTAGAATGGAAATCACCAACTTTGGTTCAAGAAAAGGTATCTGAATATCAAAAAATTGAAAATATTGTCAAGAAATTCTTCAAAATGTTACAGGCCTGGATGGTTTTAAGGATGGGTGGATAAAGAATCAAATATTACATGTTCCAAATTTCAATTGGCCTTCCTGTAAATAGTCTCACTTCTTGCTGCTTCCCTGTTGCCCCTTCCAAATTTCTTTCAAATTTTAAAGAACAAAATATTTCCAGGCTATAATTGTGTCATTTCCAAGTCAAGATATGAGACTGAATATATGAGGTCTGTCTAGAAAGTATCTGGCCATTGTTAATGTAATGAGAATGGTTTGCGCAACATCGATGGAACTGGCAGCCAAAGCAAATGGACTGGAATGTGCACGTGTTAACACTGACGCCTTCACTGTACTAGTCAGCAGAGCGCTAGGCACTGTTCAGTGTTGCGTGAGCATGTGTACTCTGTGGCCATTGCATTCAAAATGACTCTGCGAGTAGAGAAATGAATCTGCATCAAATTTTGCATTAAGCTTGAACGTTCCTCCGTGGAAACTATTTGGATGATTCAGAAGATTTTCGAGGACAATGCAATGAGTGCAGCACAAATAAAAGTGTGGTACAAACTTTGCAAAGACGGTCCAGAATCTGTTGAAAGTGATCCACATTCTGAAGGCCTGCAACAAGCAGAACACCTGAGAATGTTGAACATGTAGAGGTTAGGTTAAGAGACGCTGGGAGAACTGTGTGAGTTCCCAAAGTGCCTATTTTGAAGGGCACTGAGGTGTCATTATCCTATGTATAATGTTTCTTGTATCTTGGTATCTTCTTCAATAAATGTCTCTATTTTTCATATTATGTGGCTGGATACTTTCTGAACAGACCTCGTATATGTTAACTTACTCTTTATGTAGGGGCTAGATTAAATGGCAATAAAGGAATGTAGAAGGCATATTCCTAAAACAGCACACCAAATATGAAGGAGGCGAAAAGCAGATGACACTACTTTTCTAGAATTTATTTCTAGAAGATGAAAGGTAAATTGTGTGTTCACCAGTGAGGCAAGGTTTGGTAAAACTGGCCTGAGGTACCTGGCATAAGAAAGGAAGCCACCCTGCCTAGAAAAGCCCAGAGGGTACAACTTCCTAGAAGTCAGGAACAGCTGAGGCTATTTATAGCATAACTAATTGAAATTCAAAATATGTACAAATTGATCCCTCTACCCACCCGTTCTTTCTCTATTCCTATCACTTCTACACACACAAAAGCTGGGAGCCAGGAATTAAAATAAAACTAAAGTTTACGAAAGCGAGACTGAGAGGAGAGACAGAGAAAGGAATAAAGGAAGAAAGGAAGAAAGGAAAGAAAGAAAAGAAGGAAGGAAGGAAGAAAGGGAGAAAGAGCTAGCCTGGTGAGAAATAGGGCAGGTAGGACAGATGGTCATGCCCTACAGCACTCCTTGTCCTAGTGCTTGGGTGTCATCAGTTTAACGGAGCAAGCCCTGCCTGCCCACCCTGAAACAGCTGCTGTCAGGTGACAACCCATGCGGATACACTAGGCTCTCAGTCAGACTTTCTGTTTCTTTATTCTTAAAATATTAATGGATAATCCAAAATCATTGGATATTTGAAGAAAATAAGCAACATGAAAGAGAAAGACTGAGAGACACAAACCGAAAAATTATGGCAGAGGAAAGAGCAGTTGTTTTGGAGGACAGGAAAGGAAAAAAAATAAACCATTCTCGAAATCAAATTTTCCCAGATTACCTATACTGGATGGAAAAAAACCATTCTATCAATTGACGAAATTGGAATACAGATGGTAGATTCAATAAAAATTTGGCATCCATGATAAATTTACGGAAGTTGATAACTATACTGAAATTATGTAATAGAATATCCTCATTCTTAGGACACACATACAGAAATATTTAGGGGTAAAGAGCTATACACATATACATAACAGCCCTCTGTATCTGCAGGTTCTGTACCCATGGATTTAACCAACCGTAGATGAAATATTAAAAAATAAAAAGAAGGATGGTTGTGTCTGTAGAGAACATGTACTACCTTCTTTTTTTGTCATTATTCCCTAAACAATATGGTATAACAATAATTGTGGTTGCATTTACATTGGATTAGGTATTATAAGTAATCTAGAGATGTTTTAAAGTATATCAGAGGATGTGTAGATTCTATACAAATACTATGTCATGTAATATGCAGAACTTGAGCATCCCTGGAGTTTGGTATCTGCAGTGGGTTCTGGATCAAATCCCCCACAAATACCAGGATGACTATATATATATATATATATATATATATATATATACACACACATATTCATACACAAACACACACACACATAAACATATACACACAAATATATACACACAGAGAGAAATAGAGACAGCAAATAAAAAACAAATTTAAAAAGTAATGGTAGCAATAGATGATGCTAATTCTGGGTAGAGGGCATACGAATGCCCTTTGTACTTTTTTTGTTCTTACAACTATTCTGTAACTGGATTTTTTGTTTTGTTAAATTTGAAAGTTAAAGTTTGAAAAATTGTACTTCCCATGCAAGTTTCTCAGGAAAGCATTGAAGTATATGCTCCCCAAAAGTAAGAAGTAAACTAAGGAAAATGGAAACATGGGATGCAAGAAACTGGAACTTTATCATAGGAAAGCAGTAAAGAAAATGCTCAAATATAGAGAAAGAAGATTACAGATTGAAGGATATCAGAAGTCTCAGAAAAATATTTCCTTTAAGAAGTTAAACTCATGGAATGCTTTGTATGAATACATCCAAATCTATTGAAAGAAAATTTAGACAATTTGTGGATAATTTATTTTCTAATTAGTAAGTCCATGTATATAGAAAACTAGGTAAAGAAAAAACACAATATCATTAATAACTAGAAAAATAAAAAGTGTATTGGAAAGGATACGTTATCTTAATTTTCTACATGGGTTTGCTATGGAAAGTGTTTATATAGCAAAATAGAGTAAATGAAAATTAATCTCATAATATTAGGAAGACAAAAGACATGTGTGATATAATTTGTGAGCAGGGAATCAAAAGAAACTCAACCCATTTTATCATTTTTGGAATGTCAGAATGGGTAAAAATCATGAAACATCAAAATGAAGATGTTATAAATTTTTGATGTAAATAACAAAAGAATTGGTCAAGAGAATCAAAAGCAGTGGCTTCCAAAAGGTGAAATTAAAAAGGAGGTAGCAGTTGAATGCTAATTTGCATAAAGAACGTCATAAAACTAATTGACTTTAAACTTTGTGCATGTATGACTTGAATAAAAAAATTAAATGAATGAAGAGACAGCTGGTACTGGGGTGCAGGAAGAATGAAGAGAGGGGATACAGAATGATGTGTGTGCTAATGTCCATGGTGTAAGAGTGGGATCTAGAGGTGGTATCCACAGCTGACAGAACAAGAAACAACAAGTTTCAGTCAATGGTTTAAGAATGCATAGGTGCTCTGGAACAGAACAAGGACTACAACTACACTGAAAAGAGGGGGTGTTGGGTGGAAGAACGCAGTACGTGTGGTTAAGTCCACCACAAGTCAATAGATAATATCTAAGTTAGTAAATGAAAAGATATTATTAAGAAACATAAAGGAAACTTCCAGAACTTATGGGACAGAAATGGATAAAAGCAGATACTTCTGAAGAACAAGACTCAGTGTGAGGAAGGATAGAAAAGGATATGGTTGAATTTTATTAAGAGCCCTTCCTTACAATTTAAATTTGTGTCTGTGCACTTGTACTACTTTGATAAAAATGCAATTTTTAAAAACCTATTTTTAAAGCATTAAACAAGATAGAAAGCTTTGCAATACATTTTGAAGCTAGAATAACCCTGATGTCGATAAAGATGAAATAATACTTAAATTACACATCAATATTTCTATGAATATAAATGAGAAACTCCTAAATAAAATATAGTACTGGTGAATTAAACTCAAAACGGACTTGTTAAAGTTAATATAGTGTAACTGTTTTAGTCTGTTTAGTCTGTTTTCTGTGGTTATAACAGAATATTACAGACTGGTTAATATATAAGGAAAAGAAATTTATTTCTTATAGTTCTGGAGGCTGGGAAGTCCAAGAGCATGGTGCTGGCATCTGGTGAGGGCCTCCTTTCTGCATCCATAGCATGGCAGAAGGTATCACATGACAAGAGGCAAGCACATGCTTATCAGCTCAGATCTCTCTTCCTCTTCTTATATGCCACCAGTCCCATATAGGGGCCCTACCCTGATTACCTTATTTAATCCTAATTACCTCCCAAAAGCTCCACTTCTTATCAGCATATAAATTTGGGAATTAATTTATAATATATGAAATTTAGAGGACACATTCAAAACTTAGCAGTAACCATGCATAGTTTCTTCTTGAATTGCATTGTTCATTTAATATTTGAGAATATATTAACACAGTATAACATATAAAGTCATCAAAAAAAGCTAGGAAATCATTGCACAAGATTATAAAATGGCATTTGACAATATTAAATATCCTTCTTATTAAGCAAAAAGACTTCTTAAGATAACAAAACAACTCTAACGTCCCCTAGTTCAGGTTAATACTGTGCCCCAACATTTGTTTGCCCAACAAATACAATTGAGTATGACACCATCCTATGGTGGTTGAAATTTAGCAGTGAACAAGACAAAGTTTTTGAACTTGTGGAACTTACCTTCTAGTGAGAAAGTTGGCAAATAAATAAAAAGTAATATAACTTCTGGTTGCATTAAGTTAAAAATAAAACAGAGTGAGGGGTAGAAGGCAATGAGATTTCTATTTTAGCTGAATCGGTGAGGATCAGATTTGCTGACACAGTGACATCGAAGTAGGGAGTTTGCCATAATCCAGGTGTGAGCAAATCAGACAAAGGAACAGCAAAGGATGAGAGAGAGGAAGGGTGGTAGTGAATGGAGTTTGAGAGGGAGCCAGGTGCCAAAGCACGTGTGGTCTTGTAGGCCACAATTAGAAACTGCCGGATCAATTGCCCCACATGCTACATGGCAGCATCTTAGCCCTGCTCCTCTCTTAGGTCTCTTGATTCCCAGTGAGAGTTTATCTGTAAAAATAAGTAAATAAATAACACTTTTGTCCATGCTTCTGCTTTCTTTCTGCTCCAGATGTGTCTCTTACTTGTGTCTCCCAAACTGTTCCTGTCACCTTTGCACTGCTTTATAGCCTCCCATGCTGTTAGGCCCCCACCCATACCCCAGCCATTGCCTGTTCTAAACACAGCTGTGTTGACCCGCGTTGCCTAGAGTCCTGCCACATCACAGTTCACCTCTGCAAGGGCATTGCTTTGCTGCAAGAGCATTAGTCCTGTTGCCTAGAGGCTGCATCGAAGTTGTTGCCTTCCCTCATTAACTTCCTTAACTTATAATATTTGCAGACATTCCACTTTCATTATATGGAAAACCTAAGAAAATCAACCCAAAACTATTAGAATTCTTTAGAAAGTTAAGCAACCAGGATATTTTAAAAGCTCAATATTCAAAATCAATGCTTCCTTATGATAGTAACAAGCCATTTGAATAATTTCATAGCCATAAACACTACCAATATATTAGGAATAAATTCAACGATAAATACACATTTTATTGAGAAGATCTACATGAGTGGAGAAGACACATACTTTCCTGGATAGAGAAAGAAAAAACACAAAAGTCTTTTTGAACTTGATTAAGTGAGTTTAAATTTTATTTGAGGGAAAGAAGGAAAAATGAGCAACATAGGAAACTATTTTTACAGACTGTCACTCTCTCTAGGTGTATATATATACTGTGTGTATACACATACACACAAATACATACATATATTTGTATATGATATAGAAATATACATATATCATTTTAATTTAGTAATTAGTTGGTAAGTTAAACTGTGTAACTGGCAAAAGAATACATTGACAGATTTGTGCCATGGAATACAAAGCCAAGGAGTACAACTGATAATACAAAATATGTTAGAAGTTATTTCTAATTAAAGGTATAGAGATAATTAATTGATAAACTGGCATGTTGGTTGGATTATCTGGGGAATAGAGATTGAAATGGATTTAGGAGTGCACAAGTTTATTGGGGAGTAACACTTGGAATGGAAAAAGTAGAAAGCAGGGTTGGACAGGAGGGACTGTCAGACCGTGATGCAGACCTGACCAAAGCCTCTGCCAGCCCAAAGGGGAGCGATGGAGCATACATGGCTCATTAAAGGAGTCTCTCATTGAGTGGAAAAAGCCAGGCACTTAGACAACTGCTTTGCCCATCTTTGGCCAGGGGCCATCCCAAGAAGAGTCTGACCTTGCCTTGAAAGCTGAGGGAAAATCTGGAGGAGCTAACAGCCGGAGGCTGTCAGCTAACCGTATCCTTCCCAGCTAAGCAGTGAGTCCTTTCTTAAAGGGGGATACTAATAGTGTGTCTCTATGTCTATAGAAACCAGTGAAAAGAAAAAGTTATATTTCTACATCACTCCATAGACTAAAATCAATTACAAATGGATTAAAGCATTAAATGTGAAATGCAAAACAGTGAAAGAAACAGTAACTGTTTTTCAAGACTTGTATAATATTCAGCTGGGAAAAGATACAACATAAAAAGCAGACGATGGAAAAATAACATATCAATTACATAAAACCCACAAAACCCATGTATCTTAAAATAGCATAAAATTTAAAGGCAAATGATAAATTTGAACAAAATAATTAAAACATACTAAAGATAATGGTCATTTATTTTGTATAAGCTCTTCTTGAAACTCAGTGAGAAAAAGACAAATATTTTAATAAAAATGGCTAAGGACAGGCCGGGCGCGGTGGCTCACGCCTGTAATCCTAGCACTCTGGGAGGCCGAGGTGGGCGGATCGTTCTGAGCTCAGGAGTTCGAGACCAGCCTGAGCAAGAGTGAGACCCCATCTCTACCAAAAATAGAAAGAAATTAA